>BQNB010061881.1:0-36299 GCA_026074375.1 Tanacetum coccineum
GTAGACGTCTAGTTGTGTTGGTATAGCCCCAAGGTCAAATTGACCCTGTTAGGATGTAACCGTTCTATACTGATCATATAGAATTAGGGCTTGGAGTGTAACATATGAATGTAAAACCTTCTTTAATAACAATGATTCTTTGTTTGGATATTCCTCCTTTGTTATTATTAATTCTAGATTAGTTCTAAACAAACTAGAGCTTAAACTATTAACTCCACAAGTGGTATCAGAGCTTGTAAGAAGCTTTGAATAAGAAGAAACTTTACTACACACAAGATCTACTTTTTTAAGAGCAATGGATTCTTAATCTACTCAAACCATTAAGCTACCCATACTCCAACCTGGTGAGTATGATCTCTGGAAGATGAGGATGGAGCAGTACCTACAGTGCATTGATTACACTATATGGGAGATCATAGAAAATGGTAATGCACCCATAGTAACAAAAACTGTTGATGGTAAGGAAATTGTTATCCATCCTACAAGTGTTAAAGAGAAGGTACAAAGAAGGGCATAGTTGAATGCAAGAAGTACTTTGTTGATGGCCTTACCTAATGAGCATCAATTAAAGTTTAACTCATACAAGGATGCTAAGACACTGATGCAGGCTATTGATAACAGATTTGGAGGTAATACTGCTACAAAGAAAACTCAGAAAAATCTACTGAAGCAACAATATGAAAACTTTACTACATCCAGCATAGAAGTGATTGAGCAAACTTATGAAATGCTTCAAAAGCTAATTAGTCAACTGGAGACGCATGGTGAAGTTATCCCTCAAGAAGACATCAATCATAAGTTCTTGATAAGTTTGTCACAAGAATGGACTATGCATACTATTGTGTGGAGGAAAAACCAGAGATTGAGACATTAAGTTTGGATGACCTCTTCAACAACCTGAAGGCTTATGAATCAGAGGTCAAGGGGACATCTAGCTCAACCACAAACTCACACAATGTAGCCTTTCTGTCCTCTAGCAGCACTAATAGTGCAACTAGAGCAGTTAATACTGCTCAGGGTGTTAATACTGCTAGCACTCAGGGTGCCTGCTGACTTGCTCAACCGACTATTGAAAATTTGAGTGATGCAGTGATTTATACCTTTTTTTCTATCCAAACCAAGTACTCCACATCTAGATAATGAAGATCTATAACAAATCAATCCTGATGATCTAGAAGAGATAGACTTGAGGTGGAACATTGCTATGCTGACTATGAGGGCAAGAAGATTCCTGAAGAATACTATAAGGAAGCTGGACATGGCCAACAAAGAAAGAATTGGGTTTGACAAGTCCAAGGTAGAGTGTTTCAACTGCCACAAAAGAGGACACTTTGCAAGAGAGTGCAGGGCACCCAGGAATCAAGACAGTAGGAACAAGGGCCTATAAGAGGTTGTGCCAGTTGAGGAAAACTACTTAAATGCCTTAGTATCATAGTGTGATGGCTTTGGCTAAGGATTGGAGGTGGACCAAGCAGAAGAAGGTCCAATCCAATTTTGCTCTTATGGCTTTTTCTTCAACAGTTTAAGTTCTTCTACCAAATCGGAGGTATCTATTGACTCAAAATTGTTGTTCATCCTGTTTAAAATATGTAAAAAGATCTAAAAGAACAAAAATGAACAATTAGTAAAGACTTAAGAACAGCTAGGGTAAGTGTTGTCTTTTATAAAAAAAAAAAAAAAACTGGTTTAGAATCTGTAGAAGCTAGACTGTTAGTCTTTAAGAAAAATGAGTTTATGTAAGAGGAAGATATAAACTCTTAAAATGTGTAATCTATTTTAGAGATTTAGATATTACAAAGCTTAAAAGGAAGTTAGAATTGGCTACAAAAGAAAAGATGAGGTTTAAACTTAACTAGTACAAAAATTTGAAAATTCAAAAGTATTAATTGAGAGGAGGTTAATTATGTTAATATGCAGTGGATTATACACAAATGATAATTGGAATGGACTGCAAAAGCTGCTAAGGATGGAAATTTAAGTTAGTCGTGGTAACTTCAAGTTTCTGCTGTTAAGTATAATTAGTGCTGCTAGTTATACTTAATACTGCTAAGTTAACACTGTTAGTTATACTTAATAATGTTAAGTATAATTAATACTATGAGAATTGAGAGAGTAAGTGAGAATAAAAACAGAAAGAGAGATGTGTAAAAATAAAAACAGATAGAGTGATTTAGTGAGAAAAAGAACTGAGAGAAGTTGTGAGTTGAAAAACAAAAAGAGAGATGTGTGATAAAAACAGGCAAAGTGATTTGGTGAGCTAAAAGAATTGAGAGAAATTAAAAAACAGACAGAGAGAATTGTGAGCTAAAAAAATTGAGAGAAATCAAAAACAGACAGAGTGAATTTGTAAGTTAAAATATTAATTTGATGATGGAAATACTGATTAGAAAGGAATTAGAGTTAATGCTGGTAATTCAAAGTTAATGCTGCTAGGCATAACTTACACTTGCCTGAGGGTTGTAAAGTTAATGCTGCCAGGCTTAATCTACTGCTGAGTTACTACTACTGGGTTACTTACTACTGCTAGTTGAAAGTTAATCCTGTTAGGCATAACTTACAACTGCTGGTGAACGTTAATGCTGTTGAGGGTATTTTCATAAATACTTCGATTAAGGGTTTCAATCACTCATTCAATCGATTTTAATCTTTCATATACTCTCTAATCATAAACCCTAACTCAATTTCATCATTCTTCAACAAAACCAACACAAATGTCGGATATAAAGTTTGCTATGACTCACGAAATTTAGTTGCATTTTTGGATAAACCCACTGAAAGTGAAGGGTTTGAGGAGATAGTTGATTTTCTGAATGCAAACCCTATCAAATTATTGCTTTAAAAAACCTTCAATCCTAGAAGTCTAATTGTTCATTAAGTCGAGTTAAACATCTGGATACGTTAAACGCAAAAACGTTTAAGTTGGGGAATACAATAATCAAGCCTAGTGGATAAGAAGAAAGTGATTATAACTGAATCCACAATAAGGAGAGATCTTCAACTGGAAGATGCTAATGGTTGATTGTCTGCCAAATGCTACAATTTTTGAACAGCTTACACTCATGGGGTATGAAAAACTTTCTCAGAAGCTTACATTTTACAAGGCATTCTTT
The DNA here is from genome assembly GCA_026074375.1 of Tanacetum coccineum. Taxonomy (NCBI): domain Eukaryota; kingdom Viridiplantae; phylum Streptophyta; class Magnoliopsida; order Asterales; family Asteraceae; genus Tanacetum; species Tanacetum coccineum. The sequence continues at coordinate 3,111 of BQNB010061881.1, forward strand.
TCTCCTCAATGAAGTTTTTAATTCATACAATTTTGCAATGCCTAAGTGCTAAGACTACTGCATGGAACGAATTTAGTAAGCAACCTGGCCACTGCAATAATTTCTTAGCTACAAACCAAAAATTAACTTTTCTAAGTGTAACTTTGATAATGATGTGAAGAATATTGATAGTAGGTAAAATCTGATGTATCCAGAATCTTACAAGTATTTATAATAAACAAGTTGGTGATATGACCACATCAATAAAGAATTATGTTACCACCCTCTTAGTACTAAAAGATCATTTGGAACATAAAAGGGGAAGGGAAATGTTTTTCTGGAAGAGTTACCCTTTTATTTCAAACTATGATGGTTTAAGCTCATGAAGAAATAGGTGAAGGTTCAGAAATACCAACTAATCCTCATCACACACCCATCATTACTCAACCATCATCATCCCAACCTCATAGGAAGCAAAAATATAGGAATTCCAAGAAAAAGAACACTGAGGTTCCTCAGCCTAGTGGTTCTACTGATAATGTACCAGATGAAAATGTACCTACAACTTCTAATGATCCACTAATTAGTGGTGAGGATAGACTGTAACTTACTGAATTGATGGACTTATGTACCAATTTACAAAAGAAGGTTCTTGATTTAGAGAAGGCCAAGACTGCTCAAGATAGTGAAATTGCTAGTCTAAATAAGAAGGTCAAGAAGCTTGAAAGGAGGAATAAGACAAGAACTCCAGGGCTCAAAAGGTTAAGGAAGGTTGGTTCAGCTAGAAGGGTAGAATCCTCTGATGAAGCTAGTTTGGGTAATTAGGAGGATGCATCCAAACAGGGGTGGAAAATAGCTGATATTAATGCTGATGCAGAGGTTACATTAATTGATGAAACTCAGGGGAGGAATGATGATAACCTAATGTTTGATACATGTGTTTTAGATGAGCATGAAGTTAAGGTTGAAAAGGTAGTTAGTAGTGCTGAAGTTACTACTGACAGTGCTACAACAACAACTGTTGATGAATTGACCCTGGCTCAAGGACTTTATAGGAAATCAAAGCTGCAAAACCCAAAGTTATGAGTTGTTATAGTTCAAGAGCCAAGCGAATTTACAACAACAACAAACAACAACAACACCAGTTGCATCAAACCATAACAGGATAAAGCAAGGCAAAAATGACTGGTCTGAGAAGCCTTTGAAGAAGAAGGATCAGATTATGTATGATCAAGAGGTTGCTCTAAATCTTCAAGCTCAATTACAAGCTGAATTGGAAGAAGAAGAGAGGCTTACAAGACAAAAGGAAGAAGAAGCCGACATAGCTTTAATTGAATCATGGGATAACACACAAGCAATGATGGATGCTGACTATCAAATGGTTCAACAATTACAAGCAGAAGAACAAGAGCAGTTAAGTATTGAAGAAAAGTCAAAGTTGTTTGTACAACTCTTAGAAGCTAGAAAGAAACACTTTGCAGAAATGAGAGCAAGAGAAAAGAGGAACAAACCACCAACTCAAGCTCAATAAAGAAAGCTATATTGTAATTATCTGAAAACAGAAGGAACACTCTGAAACAGTTGAAGTCTTCAAGTTTGAAGTTATCAAGACATGTTTAACAAAGCTCAAAAGAGTAACACTTTTGTTGACTACAAAACAGAGTTGGTTAAAGGTAGTGGAAAGAGAGCAGAGGATAGTACTAAGAGAGCAGGCACAGTGCTAGAACAAGAAGTAGCTAAGAAGGAAAAGATAGATGATGTTAAAGTGGATGGTGATCACGAAGAAGCTAGGATGAAAGAACTTATAAACATTATTCCTGATGAAGAGGAAGTAACAATTGATGTTATTCCTTTGGTTACTAAGCCTCCATGCATTGTTGACTAGAAGATAATCAAAGAAGGAAAAATTAGCCAATTTCAGATTATAAGAGCTGATGGAAGTTCTAAAAGGTACTCAGCCTTTATTCATATGCTTAGGAATTTTGATAGAGAAGATTTGGAAACTCTGTGGAAACTGGTGAAAGCTAAGCACGGGTCAACAAGGCCAGAGGAGGGCTATGAGAGAGTGTTATGGGGGGGGGATCTAATGACAATGTTTGAACATGATGTAGAAAGTCCAGTATGGAGGACTCTACAAAATGAAAAAGTGTTGATATGAAAGCTATTTGATTTTTATGGAGTACACTTTCTGAGGTTGCAATCTATGCATATCTTTATGCTGGTAGAGAAAAGGTATCCTCTTACACCTGCAACAATCACAGGCATGCTCAACAAGAAGCTTCAAGCTGATCATTGGAATGAAATGTGTTATCGGCTTCTTAAGCTCATCACAAAACAACTTAAGAATCCTGAAAGTGTTTGAATGCATCCTCCTAGTGATGGTGAAGACTTTTAATGAAGAAACTTGATTATTTTGAAGATAAATATCAAGTTTAGGGGAGGATTGTTAGGATTAAAAGCTCCATAAGGCTGTTTGGAATTACTGCTGCTCTTATCAAAGTTAGTGCTGCTCTAGAAGAAAGGTTTGTGTTTCTACTGATAGCAAAAAGATTGTGAAAAATACGCTAAGTAGTTAGTACTGCCAGTATAAACTTAGTACCGCTAGTGTAACTTAGAACTGCTAGTATATGTTAGTACTGCTAGAGTAAAGTTAGTACTGCTAGAATAAAGTTAGTACTACTAGAGTAAAGTTAATACTGCTGGTGGAGAATGAAGAAAATGTTCTAAGTAGTTACTATTGCTTGTACACAGTTAATGCTGCTGGTGTATAAGTTACTGCTGCTAGTGTTCAGAGTTAATGCTGCTGGTACAAAGTTATAACTACTGACAGAGTTACAACTGCTAATGGTTAAAGATTGATTGAAGATAAAGATTGCTTATGTGATATGTATGAGATATTTTTATAAAATACACGTATAAGTTATTTGTTTAGAAGATCATGATAACTTAGGAAAATATTGTAAGCCAGTTAGGACTCCTTGGTGTATAAAAGGAGGTCCTAGGGCATAGAGATTGATATCTTTTCATTGTTCTGTCAATCTATTCGTAGCTTCAAGGTTTTGTAAACCCTAACACTATTAAGAGTGTTCGTATTATATTAAGGCTGAAAGTTTGGTAAATTGTTTTGTTATTGATTTTATGCATTACTGTTTCATTGAAATTCTTCTTTGCTAATCTTCACCAAGTACTCCATAATTACTGCAATTCTCAAATACAAACGATTAAGTAACAATTCTTTGCAATAATTACACAAAATGGGTTATTTACATGGGATAAATGATGCTATAAAAGTGACGTTATTTGATGTCATTAAATATCCCCCCACTTGAATCCTACTTGTCCGCAAGTACCTTTAGAAGTTTACAAAAATGTATCCCTAAGGATTTTTCCGTTTAAGCATTTATTCAATCTATTATAAGTACACAACCAAAAACCTCACGAAATAGGAAGGTGAAAACACTCAAATCACTCAACTAATCTATGTGGTAACATGTAACTAATTCGCTCAATTGCTTGGTCGTGACGAGTATTCTATCATAAGCTTGGCAAGGATACACATCTCCACCACTAGAGCTAAGGAGTAACAAGTTTATAAAGGTAAAATGGGTTTTTTATTATAAGGCGTAAGGTTGATCATTCTACAATCTTTCACCAAAAGTACCACACCAACAAGGCAGCTGAAGCACACATACATGGTTGTAACGACGGAATAAACATGTGTGTTCGATCACATCCTGATTCGAGTTTAACCAAGGGTTAGGATGAAGAATGATATAGGGTAGGGATCTAATAACTTTCACCAATAGTAATAAACCAACAAGGCAACTAAGACATGCATACATGGCCGTAATGACGGAATAGACATGCATGCTCGTACACATCCTCATTTGCGTAAAACCCATGGTTAATGATTAGAAAAAGGAATTAAATTGTTGTTAAACAAAAATTACGAAACAAATAGATTAAGTCTAAGATATAAGTTACTAGACACTTTTTCCCGATCGTTACCATGATTAAGACATAACTATTTACAAACGTCTTGATCATTGATAAAAAACAACAACCTGAGTTGGCGTTCCCATAACAGTCAACTTCCCAATCATCTCATACTTTACATACTTTTACAAGACAAATGGCGATATCTACCACTTTATACAATACTCTACATCGTTGAATTATAAGACGTATCAACGAATAATCAATCCTTCATATAATTCCTTCGGTAATTGCGAAATGATTATCTTCAAACTTTCCTTCTCTTTTTTGTTACGATTTTCTAAATTTTTCAATCTTTTTTGACAATACTATACTACGAAACTCGGTGTAATTTCACCATCTTCACGATCATAATAACCCTGGATAATTCATTCGGTAATTCTTCATTCTTCGGATGTACCAATAATTGTGTTGGTAGTAAAAATACATGAGTTTTGACTACTTTATACATTCCCATTTGCAATGTGTATATTTCTTCCTAACCATACCAAAGATAGAAAATTGACACAAGACTCGAGAAATACATACTTTACACTTTAAGCAACTAGCAACTGATAAATGGACTTAATCTAACAGGGTAGGCTAAGGTGTAAAGGTGTAACGAAACATACAGTTAGTGTAATTCCTAAAGGATTGGCTATACGGGTTTTTCTAGGGGTATCTTACTCTTATAGTAAGAGTAAACAATGGGTATATATGGGGATTTAACTAACCAGTGTAGTTAGTTAATAAACAACATGTATAGGCTTTTTGGGTGTAATCCTATAAATTTACCAATTTAAACAAGTTACTCCATCTAAATCCATAGTACTCATTATTATGGTCTCGAATAGATATACCAAGCCAAGTTCTAAAGTCTAAAACATCACCGGCACACTCATATTTTGTGGAATTTAGGTAAACATTTAGAAACGGATAAGGTTAAATCCTCACAATATCTAATAAGGGTTATTGTGTGCAGGTTATGTAACAATTAATTTCACAAACGTATGCTTGAATTTTTTTTTAAAATTTGAGCATAATTTAAGCATTTTAATGTGAAAAATAGGACAAGTATACATTCTAATTTCCACCCCCACTTGAATTATACAACATCCTCGTTGTATAGATAAAACATTAAAAACGGGAATTAAAAAGAATTAGAATGAGAAACTCCCCTGATATTTTGCTCGGTAGATTTTCCAAGTTGAGTTCATGAGCAAGAATTTGTGTTGAACAGCCGTCTTGAGGTTTCAAGACTCCAACATTTCAAAATTTCCAGATCGTAGATTCTCCACTAACATTGTCGATTTCTTTTCAGCGAGGTCCTGTGCAAATTATATGAAAAATGATGCATTCCTATCTCGGGTATCTACGGTTAATTTTTACTAAACTAAATACTAAATACGAGTCAGTCTGCCAATACGTCGTATCATGTGCATGAATACGCCGTATTGCTGGAACTGACAATAATGTTTTAAAGTGCATAAAAATAAAGGACTGATAACGTCCAGACAATCAATACGCCGTATGGTATGGAGCGGATATGCCGTATTGATGTTTGGGAAGACAGACTCGATAAAAATAAATAACAATTCGGGTTGTCTCCCGGGAAGCACTTTTCTTTCAGCTAGTCTTTAAGTTAGACTTGTCTTCAACTTCTTTCATTCGGTGTGCATCACCTTCCATCCGTTGTCCTTTTTATGAAAAATTTCTTGGTAGATTTGGGACATAGTATCTTCGTTCTTTTCTCAAGTATCATATTCACATCTTCTTATAGCAATGTATTCTTCGTTGGGTCCAAGTGAATATTTAATAGCTTCGAACCTCTCAGCATTGCACATCCTTTTGTTAGGCCGCTCATTATTTAAAGTGTAGGATGTGTTGTTAGCTTCCTAATTTGAATCGTTGCATTTGCACTTCATTTGTCTTCGTTCATCATCTTTTTCAGTATTGTTCTTCTCTTGAGTTTTCAGATAAGGCTCCAAGATCGAGTTAGTAGTAGTGTCACCACTACTTAAGATGCTGTCATCCATTCGTCTTCTATTCCAACTTCCATTCAGCTAAGAATGGAATAATATCTTTTTAGTTCTTCCATCTACTTTCATGTGGTTTTTGAATGATGAATTTACTTGTGATATGAATTCAAGTGGATCAACCCCCCAATTATTTCCTTCGTCTAACATTTCCTTCGTCCAACATTTCTTCTTCTCCATCGTATGATTTAGGGTAGAATTTACAGAAAAATTTCTCAACAAGTTCTTCCCAAGTGGTGATTTTTCCTTCCCCCTCATTTATCCACCATTATTGAGCGTCATCAGCTAGTGAGAGAGGAAAAACCTTCATTCGTAATTAATGGGAGTCCACACCAGGAACATTGACTAAATCAAGCATTTCAAGTACCATAGCAATGTGGTCCACCACGTATTCATGATGTATTCCGTGGTATGCATTATTTCGTAACTCCGTTAAAAATTCCTTGCTGAGTTTAATGTTCATATCATCAATGGTTTTAATAATAGAAAGATTTGATTCAGTTTGAGCTTTCTCCATGCTTTTATTTAGAAGAAGTTCTGCCATGACTTCCTGTTGTATCTTCTTCAATCAACTAGCTCTGATAAGTATGTTCTATTACAAAGGTAAAAATATCAGTAGGATTTGCTCTGAAGATAGATAGAAAAATTAATCACGAAAATCAAATACAAAATCTTAGATTCTGATTCTGTATCAAATGATCAATACGATGTATTCAATGGAACTGAATACACCGTATTAATCTTTTGAACGAATATGCTGTATTTGATAGAAAGTTGGATACGCTGTATCCAATGAAAGTGGATACGCCATACCGGTTTATCAACCAGAACAATGTATTAGAGAAAACAATTAAATACGCAAACAATTAAACACACAAATATACAAGAAAATATATAGAATATACAGAATTATACACTAATCTAAATTACACTAATCCTAAGGGTTAGATATAATCTAATACTAAAAACCAAAATATTAAATAAAAATCAAGATTAATTTTCACTCTCTGGCAACGGCGCCAAAAACTTGATTGTGTCTTTGTGTGGTTGTAATTTATGATTCAAGTTTTACATTTATGTTTTGCCGACTTAACCAAAAACAACACTTTAACTGGCAATGTACCCTGTCGATGGTAGTTTCGTGGTAAGTAGGGTGTCGATCACTAAGAGCGAGAAATCCTTTTAATTTATTAATACTTTGGTTTTTCTAATCTAAGTTAGTCTAATCTATGTTAAACCTATGATAATCCTATGTTAATCCTAAATCTAATGGATAAGGAGGGTTTTTAGCCTGAGAGACTGGCACAGGTTTTGTGGTGACTAAAACCAATTCAAGACAATAAAACTCACGCAAGAAAATTAACAGAAGATAAAAGAGCGATCTAGCCAAATATAAGAAAACTGTATTAACCATTATTAATCCAATCAGAACGATGGTTTGTTTATTTAGTGCAATGATTACTTATCTCGAGGCGGCATATCATTCTTAAGATTAAGGCAGTACTTCTTCCTTAAACTAGACATGTAGAATTCTGCCACAATTAAACGTATCCACACAAATCAGCCTTATTTGCTGATTATAATCTATCTTAGGGATTAAAGCAATGGTGATCTTGTTAAACCCTAGCTCATGGAGACTTTACCCACTTATTGCTTAATGGCAATTCATACACTAGTAGTCTACTAACCAAGTCTTTACCAATTAATTGAGAACATACTCGTTGATCCCAAGGTCACCTGTTGGTCCAAATAAGCTCACAATCTAAGGGCAAAGATAGGTCGTTATTTGTGATCCTATTGGTCTAGATGTATAAATCTCTATATGGAAACTAGATCTAGTTGAATGATAGGTCGCATACAAAAGCATGTAAACAAGTATAAATTGATAAACATAAACAAGCAATCAACGATAAATTAAGCAATCGAGATAAACAAACCAAACATTAAGATCTTCATAATAATGGCTAATACCCAAAGGTATTAGCCTTCAAACGTCATAATTAATACAAAAGTAATGATTTAGCCAAGGTAAACTAACCAAGTTAATGAATGATACCAAAAACTAAACGATTACAAGAGTATAAGAAATTACACGTTGTCTCCTATGGAATTAATTGCGTTGCAAGACCTCTTCTGCTCTTCTTCTCCTTTGAAAATTGACTTTTATGGTTTAGGTATCGAGAATATGATTTTGCACACTTAAAACTCGTTTTTGAGTTTTCTATTTATAGGGTCTGGAATATGGTCGATACGGCGTATCCAAAGTCTTAGATATGACGTATCGGGGTTTCTTGGAGTAAGGACCACATTTGATATCTTCCAGAATATTTTATTTCCATATAGCTTGAATACAGCGTATTGGGGTTTCCTGGATACGGCGTATTGATCTTGTTTCCTTCGTGGTCTTTGGTGAGTGCAGGCACATATACGCCGTATCTTCCTTGATGGATACGGCATATTGGTTGTTAGAATAGTAATCTTCAAAATATCTTCGTTTAAGCTTCAGAATGCGTGCCTTTTAGTTAACTTTCACCAAGTACTCCATAATTACTGCAATTCTCAAACACAAATGATTAAGTAACAATTCGTTGCAATAATTATATAAAATGGGTTATTTACATGGGATAAATGATGCTATAAAAGTGACATTATTTGATGTCATCAATGGTTCCTCTTTATTCATGCTCCTGCTAAGCATATTTTTAAAGAAATTAACCATTAAGAAGTAAAGACTTCATCCTCCTTTTCAGCAGGTTCCAAGCACATCCTTAGAATGATATGTAAATACATATGCAACGTTTAGCTTTCTACATTGAACTCAACTACCAAGTTTCCTTAGTAGGGAGTTGGTGTCCTAGCATTCAACGACTTGGTTGGACTTTAAACTCATCCCTTCAGCAGACTTTAAAACCAAGTCTCTAGCTAATCCCTTCGTCAAGTGATCAACTAAGTTTCGTTGAGACCTCACAAACTCTATAGATATCACCCCATTTCTGATAAGTTCACGAATCATGCTATGCCTGACACCTAAGTGTCTAGACTTCCCATTGTACATTTGGCTATAAGCCTTTATCAATGTGGCAACACTATTATAAAGGATAGATATAGGTGCTATAGGTTTGGACCATAATGGAATCTCAAGGATCAGGTTTCTTAACCATTCAGCTTCCTTACCAACAGCTGCTAAAGCCACAAATTCATATTCTATTGTTGAACCAGTGATGCAAGTCTATTTCTTGGAAGCCCAAGAGATTGTACCTCCACCAAGAAGGAATACCCATCCACTGGTAGACGAATTATCTTCAGTATTTCTGATCCAGCTTGCATCAGTGTATCCTTCCAACATTAAAGGATAACCAATATATGTCAAACTATAATCCATAGTTTTCTTCAAATACTTTAGTACCCTTTGAATTGCTTGCTAATGCAGAGTACCATGATTACTACTATACCCACTCAGTTTACCCACTGCAAAAGCAATATCAGGCCTTGTACAAGTCATGGCATACATTAGGTAGCCAATCACCCTAGAATACTCAAGTTGAGATATAGCCTGACCATTATTAGGCATCAACTTCTCACTTATATCTATAGGAGTACTCACTAGAGTACAATCAAAGTAATTAAATTTCTTTAGTACCTTCTCAATATAATAAGACTGAGAAATTGTTGTTCTATTACTTTCATGTTTAATCCTTATACCAAGGATAACATCAGCCTCCCCCATGTCCTTGATGAAGAACTTATATGAAAATAATTCCTTTGTCAGGTGAACCTGAACTTGGTTAGTGCTAAAAATCAGCATGTCATCAATATATTGACAAATGACGACTCCTTTACCAGTTTTATCAAATTTTCTATATACACATTTATCAGCTTGGTTAAGTAAATAACCGCTAGACAAAACCACTTAATCAAACTTTTGATGCCATTGCTTAGGTTCATGCGTTAGTCCATATAAAGACTTAATCAGTTTACACACCTTATTTTCATTGCCAGGCATGATGAAGCCCTGAGGTTGGTTTATATAGACCTCCTTATCTAATTCACCATTCAAGAAAGCTGTCTTCACATCCATATGATGAATAATCAGATTGTGAATTGATGCCATAGCAATCAACAGTCTTATGGTACTTGATTGTGCAAATATAGGCACGATCAGGCTTTGATGAGATCAAAGAATTCTTTGAGTGATTGTTGAGTTGCCAAGCCTTGAATAACCTGTGTCAACACAAATGAAAACACTACATTAAGTAAAGTGTAGGGGGTATCCCTGAGAATCACCTCTGGCGTGAGAGTAAGTATGTGCTTTGTATTTGGTAAAGTATGATAATGTAAGTAAGTGTGTTAATAGTCCTAGCCATACCTGGAGCCTTTACCATCTATTTATAGGTTTATAAATGAGATGGGATGAGGCTTAGCATAAAGACCGACGATCGTGGGGGTGTCCCATGATTTAAGGGGTTGTGTACCACGATCTCTATTTTGGCAAGAAGACTTTGATAGAGATGGAGAACGTGGGTTTAAATGTCTGACCTTTGCTCTAGTTTCATCAAAGGCCCATCGCGAAGGGTGTAGGGCTTCACATGGCAGATTTCCATACTAGTAACCATCCCGAAGATGGTTTTACGCCACTCGAAACTATTCAAAGGTTATTGGTTATAATTGGAAGAAGATCCTATTAGGGCTTCAAAGGGGAGGTCTTTAAACATGAGAGGAGGGTACGCCATCAAGCCCCCCCAGTCGAATGTAATGTATACATCTATGTATGTATTGCTTTCGACTATCATTTACAAACAAGATCAAAGACCATGTTCTAAGTTGCATACACTAAACAGTGAAACCCACTTGTCTTGGGGGTTAGTTGGGGGTTTTAAATGCAGATTACTTAACAATCAGCCTTGGTTATCGTGAACCTCTTATCTTGATTTAAATTAAGTTTGAAATCAGAGAAGTCTTTGATCTCTTTTATGTGTGTGGTCTCACAACTCTCTAGCTTCGCCTATATAAATGTCATTCCTAAACCCTTTTTTCTTTTTATCATCTCCATTATTCAGCTCTCTTCTTCTTGAAATATTCTTTGGCTAATCTAAGGTAAGAATTTCAAAAGCTAATTTTTAGTTATGAGTGCGAAGGATACCATAGCTATGCATCGTTGTAGTTTGTCAGGCAAGGAGTTGAATGAATTCCTTTCTTCCTATCCCATTCCTTCAGAGTATGATGTTATATTGCCCACCTCTACTCAAACCATCTTCGACGCTCCTCCTGGTTATGTCGGCTTGTACACACATTCTTTTTCTCTTGCCAACCTCAGGTTACCTCTCACTGACTTTTTCTGTGAGGTTCTTCAATATTTTAAAGTTCACATTTCCAGACTTAACCCTTTTGGTTGTGCTAAACTAATAACTTTTATCATTATGTGCAAAGCCTATGGTTATGAACCCTCTGTTGACCTCTTTCAAGGTTTCTTAAATCTTTGTCGGGCTGGTAGCTGGCTAACTTTCCAAAAAAGGTCTGAAAAACACATTCCAAACCATCTTCCCAAGGTCATTACTCATATCGAGGGCTGGCATGAACGATACTTCTTTGTTTAAGACTCCATTATCTCTTCCAAGTACCTACAACTTCTACTTGATGAAAACAAGCTTAATTTAAAATCCTTCAAAGATAAGCACCCTCCAAATATAGATGAAAATCCTTATTTCCAGCGTCTTGGTCGATATCCTACAAGTGTTCGTGTGTTTAATGATCCCATTCTATTTTTAGCTGGCCTTAAGCCTTCGTGGGAGTTTGGCCAACAACGGCCTGTGATCATTGTGGGAGGCAAGGGTATTTATCTTTCTCAATTAATCCTTTAGTCTTCTTTTTTGCTAATATATAATTTATTTCTTTGTTTTTCAGAGATGGATTTCAGGAACTTTATCTATACCGAAGATGATGATGACCTTGCTTTTCTGCCTAAAGAGCCATCCCTAGGATTTGGTACTGGTTCCCCTTCTGCCTCAGTGAATACGGAACTTCCTAAAGATGTTGAGGAGCCTAAAGTTCAGCCTGCAGAGATTACCACAGTTTTAGGGGAGAGTCCGAAAGCTGGTGTGTTTATTGTGCATCCTGAGAGTGTAGCTGCCCGCATCAAAGAAAGGAAGTGTAAAACGAGGGGAGGTTCTTCAAGGCCTCATGTGAAGAGGAAACTAGCCTTCGAGTCATCAAGTTCTCGTGTTGTACGTGCCAAAACTTTTGCTTCTAAGGATGATGCTCATATTCTTTCCATATCTGATGATGATGAGGATAAATTTCCAGTTCATTTAGTTCTCTCTGAAGGTATTGATTTGCTTATTCATTCTTTGTCATCTATATATGTTCTTTAGGCCTCCTTAACTATTTTGAGCTTAAAGATGCTAATGTCTGTCACCTGAAGATCGCCGATATCACTCCACCAGCTTGGAAAGGTCATTTGGATAAGCAAATGGATTTGGAACTACTTGATCTTCATGACCGCTGTTATGCATGACAGATTGTGGTGGATAATGTAGTTAACAGGAGGGCCCGTAAGTTTTTGCAAGTTGTTGAGAAGATGAGTGGTGAAGCTGATGTTATCAAGGCTAGGTAAAGATCTCATGACAAGGAATGTAAAGAGCTTCGAGTCAAATGTGAAGCTGCTATGACAGAGTTTGAATAGAATCCTACTGTACTAGGTCTTCGAGAGAAGATTTCTTCACTGACTGCCAATGTTAAAGAGTACAAAGGTAACCTTGATAGGATGACGCTAGAGAGCCAAAAATAGGCATGCTACCAAGTAACTCTTTCAACCCTTGAGTCGAAGGTTGATTCCTTTCATTTGGAGGCGGAAAAAGGCTAGAATTAGAGTTGATGGTTGAGGCGTTCTTCATTGAGAGGTTGTGGAGGCTCAAGCAAGATAGGTATGGATGTTCAGTGTAGGTCTACATTATGCTGCCATGGAGTTGGTGTATAGTGATGAGCTAGGCAGGCTTGTTGGTACGTTGGTGTCCTCCACCATTACTTATGGACGCTGTAGAGCGTATGAGCAGGTTGCTGCCATGAAGGATCCTTTTGACTTATCAAAGGCTAAAGGATATCGTTCTTCGTACAAGAAGGAGCATACTCATGTTAGCAATGATTTTGCTCCAATGCTTTGTTCCTTTGGGCTGGGACGACGTTCGGAACCGTTAGTAGCAGAGGCCGCGCTACCGATTGAGCTCTATTGTTCGAGAAGCTCCCACGTTATAGAAGCCTGCTCCTTCAAGGACCCAAATGCATGTGCCTTCTTCCCAGAAGGCTACTCCATCCTCTGCTTCATCATCAAATCCAATGTCTCCTCCTGCTGATCTTGTGAAGCCCTCTCCATCTCCGTTTGAATGAAGGTCACCATGTTGGTGTTAATTTAGCCCCAAGGGTGGTGTGTACCCTTTGAACGTCCTTACTTTGATCCAGGATTTGGCCTTTAAGACAATTTATCTTTACAATGGTTCATATTGGCCATTGTTTGAACAATGTGTGTCAACCTTTTTGGTTGTTTTTGAATGGTTACCCCTTTCTGATGAGTTTACATGAGGCTCAATCCACTCATTTGTGTTTGTCGTGTTGTTATTACTTTGGGGGCTCATGTCTGATCCTCATATCGTTTATTGCTGAATCATTTTGCTTTGTAAAGCAAAAGGCTCAAATGTTTTATGCCCTTTTCGAAGGTAGGTGGTATGTGCTTAATTACACATACCTTTGACCTAATAAAACGAGCCTAAAATGACCAAAATATATCAAAAATGCATTGTATTTGTGTGTTTTGTGATTTATGATGTGCAGGTAACAGATATTCACTCAAGGATAAAAAAACCAAGCCAAACTGGACAAAACTAAACATGAGAATAGAAAGAGCTCAAAAAACCGGAGCCAAAGACATAAGCATCTTATTGGGCCAACCCGTACACAAGTTAATGGGCCGAGTCAGCACATTAAGCTTATCTATTAAATCAAAAGCCCAAATCCATTTACCATTAATTCATATATCCTAATCCAATATTCATTCCCAGCCCAAGTCTAAGGCCCAAACTAAAAAGCCCAACCATAATAGCCTTTAAACCCTTTACATCGTTAGTCCTTAAGGACTAACACAGTCATTCCCTATCCTATTACACCGTTAGTCCTTTCACCCTTAACACCGTTAACCCAAACAAATAATAAAACTAAAACCATTTACCAGCCAAAAACCCCATCACTATTTACTGTCCCTTTCATTCTGCCCTGCAACCTAACAAACACCCTTAACCTATTCTCCCCTGCAACCCGACAAACCACCTTAACCTATTCTCCCAAAAAAATAACAAAGGGGGGGTGCCACGATGGCAATCCCATGAATAGTTATTGGCTGATGGGACATGGACAATAATCAAGGGCAGAAATGAAGATAAAATGGATTCAAGGGCTCAGATTAAAGGCTTGGAGAGCACTCTTAAACCCCCTCACAGAAGAAACACACCTCAAAGGGCTAGAGCTTCTCAATTCGGCTATAAATAGAGGGTGTTTTAACACAGGATATATCAAGTCTGGTTGTTGCTTTTTTATTGTATTTTACAGCTTATATTAGTTTAAGTCAGCTTATTGTAACTTTCTTTTCAAGTCTTGTAAACGTTTTTTAAGTTTTAATGAAATTCCAAGTTTAATGTTAAAATTCTGTTTTTGTGTTAATGAATCTTATGTTTGAAAATGTTTTGATAAGCTTCATATAAGCTCTTGTTTTAGCCGTTTTACTAAAAAAATATAAACCTTTACATAGCTTATAGTGTTTAAGTTAATTTCACTCAAAATTCACCCCTAAAATACCTCAACTTAACTTGGAAGATAAGCAAACCTGGTTGGATTGGCTTTCATGACCATAATAGCTTGTTTTCAAACAAGCTAAAGCTTGTTGATAAGCTCTAAGAGCATTTATTGTCCTTTTTTAAGCAAATGACTTAGTAAGTTTTCACTTTTTACTTTTTAGCTTATTTACTGTTTTGCTTATTAGACTACTTATCTTCTGCTTATTTATGCTTATTTATGTTGCCTATTTCTTATTAATGCTTGCTTATTGTTTAAATCTTCTTTGTTCATGTTTTTATATAAAACTGTCTTATTTACCTTAAAACTGCTTATGTTGTTTGCTTATTGTTAAGTGCTTATTGATGGTTGGATTTTGATTATTAAGTCTTAAGAGTGTTGGTTGTCATTGTTTTTAACAAACTTTAGCTTTCTTAAAACAGTCTAAATCAAGCTGTAAATGGTTTTATAAATTTTTAAAGGGTTGTGTGGGGCATTAAGCAGCTTTTGAACCTTAGTTAGTGCTGTTATTTGCCACTCAATTGGTCTTTTAAGAACCAACTGTAAAACGCTTTATATAGCCCTTTTAATCAGTATCATTAAAGTTTTGCTAGTCATATCATGTTTTAAAGGTTTATTCTCCTATTCTTAGATTCTGGGTTTTAAAACTTAGTCAAACTGCTTATATTTAATTTTTGCTTAAAAGTTGTTTTGAGGTCTTTTCTATGCTACTATTTTGTTTCTAAATGCAGTAAAATAGAGTTGGTTAAGTGTGCAATTGTCTTGTGAGTTTTCTTATCATTCTGTCAAGTAGTATTTTAAGACAGTATTAAAAAGCTTAAAGTCAGTTTTTGATCTTCTCAAATTTAGCGTTAGTTAATATATATTGTAGAATCCTAAATTGACAACAAAGCTTATTGGCTACAAGCTTAATTGTTTTGTGCTTTTTAGGAAACTTAAAACAGCTTTTTTATAGCTTATTATTAGGGTTGCGTTAGCTTTTTTGTCTTTTAGAGAATCTCAAATACATAGTTTAAAACCAACTTTTTCTCCTTGCTTTTTCTAGTTTAACATTTAAACTTATTTGCTTAAATTCAGTTTATTTTGGTTCTTTGAGTGCTATTCTTAATCTGTTTTCAATTTGTAGCTTAATTCTTTTGCTTATTAGTCCTTTATCTTAGCTCAAAGTAGTGGTTTAGCCTGTTTGTCTGTTTTAAAGTGTCTACTGTCTTATTGCTTTTTAAGTCCTTTTCAGCTTATTTCCTTTAATGTTTAGCTTATTTCTTTGCTTATGTTATTAGCTTAGAGTTCTTTACCTGTTTTCACTTGTTAGCTTTTTCTCTTTGCTTATTTGGTCTTAAATTTAGCTCAAAGTTTGTAATATTTCTTTAAAACCTCTTTTTAAGTCAACTGTCTTTAAGATTTTCAGTGCTTACTAGCTTGTTTTATTTGCTTATTTATAGTCACTAGTGCTTAATGAGTCTAGGTAATTATCTGTTTGTAGTTTATTTGCTTTTCTTGTAGCTTATTCAATCTTAAAAAGCCATACAGTTTTAGCTTTTAGTCACTTAGCTTAAAAACCAAGTCTGTCACCTTTAATTAGCACTTTACTAGCTTATTATTAAGTTTTATAAAAAAATTGTTTTTTTAAAGTTGCTTAATTTTATCTTAAGTTTAGCCGTTTTTCAAAAAGAAATTAAAAAAAAGTTTTTCAAAAAGGTAAGTTCCAAGACTCGAACCTGTGACCTCCCCTTCACAACACACACACACATACACTACCATCCTTCCCTTGGGTCTTTTTCGTTATACCTTCACACCATTTTTCTTTTAAGCCCTTTTTCAAGTTTAAGCCTAACATGCCTTTTTAGCTTATTTCTAGCTTATTCAAATAAGATGGTGAACTCATTTTATTTTTCTTAGATTCTAAATAGTTAAAAGTACTTTTCGTGATTTTTTTAGATTTTTATAAATTAGTTTAATATTTTTTATAATGTTTTTAGATTAAAATAGTTTTTAATTCATAAAAAATAAAATAAAAGTCAAAAAAATATAATCCTTTTTTCTAAAATTATTTTTAATCATTTAGGACTTTTAGAAATTAAATTTTTATTTTTAGGGTTAAAATTTGATAATTTAAGTTTTTAGTTGCGTTTTTCGATTCCCGTTAACGTTTTTAGTTTAAATCTTTAATTGCTTTAATTGTTGCTTGCCTTTATTTGTTTTTTGCATTAGTAGAAATAGAATCAAAACCAAATCTTAGATCATTTAAATCGCGCGATCACAAACTTAACGAGATTCTCAATTCATGCTTCGTCGGGATACGACTCTGGAAGATTTGGTCATTACTTTTCTAAGTGATTTCATTTCTTAACGGATATACTTTATGATATTATTCTGACTTGTCGGTTATTTTAGTGTGTGTGTGTGTATCATATATATTATATTATATATTATAATATATATATATATATACTATACTATAATATATAATATTATATATACTATTTTGCTCAAATCCAAATTTTGCGCTGCTGCTGCCCGGGGATTTGGTGTGGTGCGATTATGGGTTTACGATTTGAAAGATTAGTGTTTTTGAAGCCCCTTCTCGTGAAGTTATCGTTTTCTTTTATATAAAACTAAAAAAAATACAAAAATATTTTATTTTTCTCGATTTATTTTCGTAGATTTATTTGAAAAACCAAAAAATACTTTTCCTAAAGTATTTGAAAGACAAAAAAAAATATGACAAAAGCAACCGTTGTGTCACTTGCGAAATCGGCTCACCTTTAGATTACAAACTATAAGAGAGGTATAAGGAGAGTTGATTCCTTACGATCGCTTCGACCGAAAGAGAAGGTTTTTTATACGCTTCGCGCTTACCCGCTCCTCGCTATTTTGTGCGTTTTTAGAGTAGCTTACCGTACCCTTGTTCATTATTCGGTTACAAAAATATTTTTATTTTTTTATTTTATGTTTAATGCATGCGCACTCTCTCTCTCGATATTTAATTGTCGAATCTTCACGTGATCTTTTTCGAACGTCTTAATTGTAGTCGGGGGTTCCAAGCTAAGAGTCGACCGTTTTCTTTGAAGAGATTCTGTAGTTACGTATGGTCGTTATCACAAGTTATATGGTGATTTTACTCAAGCTACCCACTAGGGTTACGGAGATGCTATGTTATTCCCGCTATTCTTGCGGAGAATTTTGAGCTTAAACATGGTCTTCTAAATCTTGTAACTTCAAAACAATTTTACGGATTTGAGAAAGAAGATCCTCATGCTCACATTCGTTGGTTTAACAAGATTACTTCCACGATTAAGTATAAAGATGTGCCTAATTCATCGATTAAGCTTATGCTTTTTCCATTTTCTATCGAGGGGGCAACCCGGATTTGGCTCGAAAAAGAACCCCCTCGTTCTATTCTTACTTGGGAAGATCTTGTTTCCAAGTTTATTAACCAATTCTTTCCTCCTTCAAAAACTACAAATCTCCGGAATGAAATTATGAATTTTTAGCAACGTTTTGATGAATCATTTTGTAAGGCATGGGACCGTTTCACAGGCATATTCTTCGTGCTAGGCCCATCACGGTTTACGGTATTGCATTAATCTTGATTAACCTTCTACAATGCTTAACCCTAACCAATCAAGATTCTTTGAATGCCGCCGCCGGCGGTAATCTTTTGGCTAAAACTCCTCGAGATGCTTTGGCAATTATTGAAAACAAATCGAAAGTTCTGCAACTACTCTCTCCTCCTCAATAAACCCACCTCACGGAAACAAACCAGGTTGTTTTTCAAAAGTGAGTAACGTATGCTCTGTTTTTTCTTCTTCTACCCCTCAGTTTTCCGAGATTGCGCTCTTGCGACCGTTAAGGCTATGATTCTTAAGAAAATCTTCTCCTCAGCTTCCGTGAAAGCGTTGAGGTAATTTTTTGTTACTTGTGTGTGGCCCGCATCCTTACACCATGTCTTGCCCACTGTTAGGCCAATGTTTTTTCAGGAATATTCGAGATAATATATTCAAGGAATTGTTTTCAGCAATATATAGGCGGCAAGTAAACTATAATCAGGGAAATACCGGATACCGTCCTCAGAGTGTAGCTAACCAAATTCGACCACGGGTTTTGCTCAACGAAGTGCAAAATATCAAAAGACCCGGTACAAACAAGGTTATAATCAAAAAAGAGGAAATAATCAAGGAAATCCAAATTATCAAGCTTTGATTCAACAAACTCAAGTTGCTCCTTTGAAAGAATTGTTGAACTACAAGAAGATAAATGATGCTAATATGAAAGCTATGCAAAATCAAATAAACAATGTGAAAAATGAATTGAGAAATGAAATGCAAACTTCAATACAAAACTTCATATGTCAAATCAATCCAATGAGCTTAAGAACTATGAAGGCTAGTTTTTTATCCAAATGAATACCGTTTCTACTTCAGGTTTGGGTTTACTTCCTAGCAACACGTTCTTAACTCCGGAGAGGATGATTGAAAGTAATCACACCCGAACTGCTACATTTTATGATGGACCTTAATAATTCACTCCTCTTCTCCTCTTTCCCAAAGGTGGTGGAACGAGAGCCCGAGGTGACAAAGGATACGGTGCAACGAGTACCGAAAACATCACCTCCGATATCCAAACTCAAGAAAAAAAAACTCCAATAATGAGCCACGTTGTTGCTCCTAAGCTAAACCGTCTATACCTTATCCTAAGAGCTAACAAAAGAAGCTCGTGAAAAAGTATGATAATTAAGCTTTCGAAATTTGTTTGAAATATTTAGGGAATTACATTTCTGAGCTATAGATTTTTCATATCATAGTAACAACTTACCAACTAATCTCCTTTTCGCGGATGCTCTTCTACATATGCGAATTTACTTTCAATGTTAAATAAAAGTCTCCTTAATAACAAAGAAAAATTGTTTTGACTTTAGCTTTAAACACCGAGTGATTGAGAATTGTTTGAGCGAGGTATCCTAAAAACGTTAGCCCGAAACAAATTGGAGACCCCGGCTGTTTTTTTCATGTGCATTTTCAGAGTTTAGTTGACTTGCTTAAGCCTTAGGGAACGATCTTGGTGCAAGCATCAAATTGATGCCTCTTTCCATATGGAAGAAGCTCTCACTCCCCGAACTTACTCCTACTCAAATGATTCTTAAACTTGCAGACCGATCGACTACTAGTCCATCTGGTATTGTCGAAGATGTATTTGTTAAAGTAGGAAAGTTCCATTTTCCGGCCGACTTCATAGTCGTTGACTATGTTGTCGATCCTCGGGTTCCCTTAATTCTCGGGAGACCCTTTTTGAGGACGGCACGTGCTTTGATTGATGTTTACGGTGAAGAATTAACTCTCCGAGTTGATGATGAAGCCATAACCTTTAAAGTTGGTCAAACTTCGAGATACTCCTACAATGATGCTGTGTCGATTAATCGAATCGATGTCATCGACGTAGCTTGTGAGGAGTATGCTCAAGAAGTGCTCGGATTTTCAAATAGTTCAACAAGTGGTAATCCCACTCCGTCTTTAGATCACTATTCCTTTGACTTCTTCCCCCTATCTCAACCTTTTGAGGAAGGGACTTATTTTGAGGAATATCGATGCTTGTTTACAAATTGATTTAATTCCATCGGGAATTGATGATGACGACTTTGATCCAGAGGGAGACCTTCTTCTACTCGAGAAGTTATTAAACCATGATCCATCATCTCCTCTCCCTCCAAAAGAACTTTATGTTAAGGAACTTAAAATCATAAAATCTTCTATTTATGATCCTCCGGAGCTTGAGCTCAAGGATTTACCTTCTCATCTTTTTAGTATGCATTTTTGGAGGGTACGATAAACTACCAGTCATAATTGCTAAAAACTTAAAAGAAGATGAGAAGGTCTGATTTCTAAAGGTTTTAAAGTCACACAAGCGTGCCATCGCTTGGAAAATCTCTGATATAAAGGGCATTGACCCTCGATTTTGTATTCACAAAAGATTAATGGAGGATGACTCTAAACCGGCAATTCAACATCAAAGAAGGGTTAACCTAAAAATTCATGAGGTTATCAAAAAAGAAGTTATCAAACTCCTTGATGCCGGATTGATTTACCCTATCTCCGATAGCCCATGGGCGAGCCCCGTTCATTGTGTGCCTAAGAAGGGTGGTATAACCGTAATTGAAAATGAAGATAATGAGTTGATACCTACTCGATTAGTTACGAGATGGCGTGTATGCATTGACTACTAAAAGTTAAATGATGCCACTCGTAAAGATAATTTCTCGTTACCGTTTATGGACCAAATGCTTGAAAGACTCGCTGGAAACAAATACTATTGTTTTTTAGATGGTTTCTCGGGATATTTTCATATTCCAATTGACCCGTCAGGACCAAGAGAAGGACACCCCTTCACTTGCCCTTATGGGACGTTTGCCTATCGACGCATGCCTTTCGGCTTATGTAATGCTCCAGGCACGTTCCAAAGGTGCATGATGGCCATTTTCCATGACATGATCAAGGAAACAATGGAGGTCTTTATGGATGATTTCTCAATCTTCGGGGATTCTTTCTCGTCATGCCTCTCCCATGTAGACAAAATGCTAAAACGGTGCGAAGACACTAATTTAGTTCTAAATTAGGGAGAAATGTATTTTATGGTATAAAAGAAGGCATTGTTTGGACATTAAGATTTCAAAGTCCTGAGATTGAGTTTCGACAAAGGCTAAAGTTGAGGTTATAGCTAAACTCCCTCATCCGACTTCCGTTAAAGGCATTCGACGGTTTTTTAGGGTCACGCTCGGGTTCTATCGTCGTTTATTCAAGATTATTTTCTAAAATCGCTCGTTTTTTTCAGACGGTCACGATGATCTCCATGATCTTCTTGAAAAAGATACCCCTTTCATCTTCTCAAAGGAATGTATTGAAGCATTTAATATACTTAAGAAGAAGTTAACCGAAGCTCCGATATTAGTTGCCCCCGATTGGGACCTACCATTTGAAATTATGTGTGATGCTAGTGATTACGCGGTAGGTGCGGTCTTGGGGCAACGTAAGACCAAACATTTTCAGCCTATACACTATGCGAGCAAGACCATGATGGATGCTCAAGCACATTACACTACTACGAAAAAAGAGTTATTAGCCATGGTGTATGCTTTCGAGAAATTCCAGCCTTACTTAGTCTTGTCAAAGACCATAGTGTATACGGACCACTCGGCTCTCAAATATCTTCTTGCCAAGCAAGTTGCTAAACCGAGATTGCTCCAGTGGATTCTCCTACTACAAGAATTTGATGTCATTATTCGTGATAAAAAAGGTAATGCAAGAATCTTGCGCCGCCGAGCAATTTATAAGACTTGAAAATCCCCACCAAGATGTTCTCGAGACAAGGAAATTACTGAAAACATTTCCTTCAAGGACTTTGGTATGTTACCTTTGTTGGTGATTCTAGTACCCCATGGTTTGACGACATTGCAAACTACCATGCGGGAACTTTTATTGTGAAAGGGATGTCGTCCCAACAAAAGAAAAAATTATTTAAAGCATTGTTTTTGGGACGACCCCTACTTGTTTAGAATTGGTGCGGATCAAGTGATAAGACGGTGTGTTTTTGGCCAAGAAGTTGTTGACATCCTCAGAGCTTGCCATAATGGACCCACCGGGGGATATGATGGTGCCAACTACACCGCCAAAAAAGTATTTGATTCCGATTTTTATTTGCCGACTATTTACCGAGATGCCCATGACTTGGTCACACGGTGTGACGCTTGTCAACTTCAAGGCAAAATCTCGCAAAAGATAGAAATGCCCCAAAGAGTAGACAATTCAAGTAGATTGCAAGATGTGTTGTTGGGAAGTTGATGGGGCATCAATTTCATGGGGCCATTCCGGTCTTCTCAAGGGAATAAGTACATTCTCGTGGCTGTTGACTACTTGTCTAAATGGGTTGAAGCAAAAGCGCTCTCACTTACGATAGTCGACGTTGTGTCGTTAATTTTTTGGAAATCTTCTCTCGCCCGATTTGGGCAATCCTCATGTATAATAGTGATCGCTGGGTACTTCACTTTTGTATGAATGTATGACCAATTTGCAAAGGTCATGCTTAAGTATGGAGTTACTCACCGTCTTTCTATCGCGTATCATCCATAAACGAGTGGACAAGTGGAGGTTTCAAATCGTGGTTTAAAACGTATCTTGGAAAGGACCGTAGGTGAAAATCATGCTTCATGGTCCGATAAGCTAGACGATGCTTTATGGGCCTTCCGTACCGCTTTCAAAACACCCATCGGGTGCACTCTATATAAGTTAGTATACGGAAAGGCTTGTCATCTTCCTATCGTCCAAATCCCACCAACTTACTATTTCAATACACAAATACCAAAATCCACCAACCCATTTATACACCCTTCACATAACCCCATTCCACACAAACATCCAACTTTCACCTCCTCCTCTCCCACAAACAACACCCCCTCGCCCCTTCCTCTCAACCATGAACTCAAATTTCCTCTAAAACACCTAATTATAACTCTAAAAACAACCCAAATCAAACATCAAAACACTTTCCTACCCCTATTCTTCAACTAACACCTAAAAAAAAATTTTATATAAATTTTTTATTTAACTATTTTTTTTTTTTTATTTATTCCCCTTTTTTAATTTTTTTTTTTTTTTTAATATATTTTCCATTTAATATTTTTATTTTTTCCCCTTGCCCCCCCCCCCCCCCCCCCCCCCGGTGGAGTGGGTGTCCCCCCCTGGGTGGGGGGGCCCCCCCGCCGGTTGTACCATCGAGTTATCTCAAACCGATGGACCAAACTTTAAGGTGAACGGTCATAGACTCAAGCACTATTTTAGAGGGGACACACCACCTATGATTGTCCCGGATCTCCAAACCTTCCCCATGGACAACTAAATTCGAGGACGAGTCAAGCTTAGTGACTCATTAATCAACAAACGCTTCATGGGTGGCAACCAATCCTTATCCTAATATAAGTATAGTAGTAGTAATACATAAGTGTGACGTAAGGAGGTTCGCCTCTTCCCTTCTCGTGTTTCGTGGTTTGTGTTGTATGTCCAAGATTACCTCGGATTATGAAGACTCTCATGCTCGTGGTTTTGTCCTTCGTTCACTCGAGCTTCAATCCTTAGCATGATTATGGGAATCCAATATCTTAAATCTTATCGACTAACGTTTATCTTTGAGCATACTTAATAAACGGCTTTAGATTTACGTAGAGACCTTTGTTAAAACTTTAGAGACATGTTTTAGTTCTAGTATGGGTTGGGGGGGGGGGAAAGGGGAATCTATCAATTTGTTTTGTCTGCGTCGTTGTTTCACGTAAGCATGTTTTTTTTTACCACCAAAATACCAAAAAAATGAAAAAAATTTAACAAATTTTCAAAAATAAAATAAGTGTTTTGTCATAATGTTGACTTTCCTGCTGGGTTAGAATAGAATTATTTTTGACTCGATCGAGCGTGTTGAGCTCTTAGCTTTGTCCCTTAACCTTTATAAACTTGACTAAGCTAGTTTATTTGACTAAGCATTCGCGGATCTTTTTATTAAAGATTTAAATATTGCGAAGAATAAGAACGAGAAATCGATCGATGTTATAGTTAAAATAGATAAGTTGATGTTAAACAAGGATTAAGTTGATATCTTACATGCTCATAAGTGTAATTTGTGGCTTTTTCTCCCATAAGCTCCTAACCTGACTAATAATAAGTGCTATTTTCAAAAATTAAACTTAAATCAACAATTTTTGAATTTGAAGCTTTATTAATGTAGTCGATAACATTAATTTATTTAGTCTTAGTTCAGCTATATACTTAAATTTTCTAAAAAGAAACTTTTCCATATACCGCGTAATAAATGTTGTAAAAAAATAATAAAAAAAATAAATAATAAAAATAAAAATGATGATGTATATTAATAAGTAGAAACAATATCCCCGTCAGTTTACTGGATCTTGCCGGCTCACAACCGATGTTTTGTCTTTCATATCTAGGCGCGGGGCCAACGAAAATCAGCCACTACCTCTTGCCGGCTCACAACCGATGTGGTAGTCGTTTAAAAGGTGGAGGTAATATATTATGATTATAGCAAAAATAAAAAAATAAAAATAAAAGTAATATATATATATATTATATATATTATATAAGATATATATATATATATATTATATATATATATAATATATATTTTGTTGAATAAATAAAAATATCTTTTTCCAAAATTTAAATATATTTTTGAACTAAGACTAATTTGCTTTAGTTGTAGTTTTTCTGTGTATAAACGAGAAGTCCAAGGGTTTTGAAACCGAAGGCCCGTGAGTCTCGATACTAGTCTCTGTGAGGGTTGTCAAAATTTCTCTGCGGTCACCTTAATCCGGTCTCGGTTGGGATGTGCCGAGACGAAAGTCGCTACATGGGATGATCTCGTCTTCAAATTCATTATTCTTGGATAGAACGTGAAGCTTAGAAAAATTACAATTTTCTTAAGAAGTTGATTTATGGTTGAAATTTGGAATGAGCACATTAACCTAAGATATAATAATTGTCGGGAGTGAAAAGTTTCACAAGTTACAAGTATGAGTAGTATTAGCATCCTCTAACTTTATTCATGATGATTTAGTTTTTAGCTTGTGGTTTGGGGGGACAAGTGAAAAACAGAAAGGGACGATGAATTTATCCTTTTTGGGCATTTTAGGATTGAAGTGCTTCTTATTCTATGACCCTAAAGGTTATGAAAATAACGAAAGTCTAGACATTCTAGTTAGAAAAAGAAAAAGGAAAAATATAAAAAAATATGTGTGGCAATTAGTGTAAATATATAAAAATGGTCAAAACGGAGCTTTTCAAAGCTATTGAGTTCTTAATTCATTAAGATGAACACTTAACTACTTTTCGAGGTAATTAGTCAAGGGGAATTAAGACTCTTAGTCTTCTAAAGTGTTTACTTATAGCATTGCATGAGGACATGACAATAGTTTAGAATGGGGGATTTTTGTATGTGCTTAATTACACATAACTTTGACCTAATAAAACGAGCCTAAAATGATCAAAATATATCAAAAATGCATTGTATTTGTGTGATTTATGATTTTTGATGTGCAGGTAACGGATATTCAGTAAAGGACAAAAAACAAAGCCAAACCAGACAAAATTGAGCAGGGAATAGAAAGAGCAGCGAAAAACTGAAGCCAAAGACATACGCATCTTATTGGGCCAACCCGTACCCAAGTTAATGGGCCGAGTCAGCCAATTAAGCTAATCTATTAAATCAAAAGCCCAAATCCATTTACCAGTAATTCATATATCCTAATCCAATATTCATTTCCAGCCCAAGTCTAAGGCCTAAACCAAAAAGCCCAACCATAACAGCCTTTAAACCCTTTACACCGTTAGTCATTAGGGACTAACACAGTCAGTCCCTATCCTATTACACCGTTAGTCCTTTCACCCTTAACACCGTTAACCCAAACAAATAATAAAACTACAACCATTTACCTGCCAAAAACCCCATTACTATTCACTGCCCCTTTCATTCTGCCCTGCAACCCGACAAACACCCTTAACCTATTCTCCCATGCAACCCGACAAACCACCTTAACCTATTCTCTCAAGAAAATGACAAAGGGGGTGTCACGATGGCAATCCCATGAATAGTTATGGCTTGATGGGGACGGATGGACAAGAATTAGTGGCGGAGATGAGGTTAAAAATGGATTAAGGGCTTAGATTTTTAAGGCTTGGATGAGCACACTATAAACCCCTCACAAAAGAAACACACCTCAAAGGGCTAGAGCTTCTCAATTCGGCTATAAATAGAGGGTGTTTTCACACAGATATATCAATCTAGTGTAGCTTTTTATTGTATTTTACAGCTTATATTAGTTTAAGTTAGCTTATTGTAACTTTCTTTTCAAGTCTTGTAAACGTTTTTTAAGTTTTAATGAAATTCCAAGTTTAATGTTAAAATTCTGTTTTTGTGTTAATGAATCTTATGTTTGAAAATGTTTTGATAAGCTTCATATAAGCTCTTGTTTAAGCTGTTTTACTAAAACAATATAAACCTTTACATCGTGCTAGTGTTTAAGCAATTTCTCTCAAAATTACCCTAAAATATCATTCAGCTTAATTGGAAGATAAACAACCTGGATGGATTTATATGCCATACTAGCTTGTTTCAAACAAGCTAGAGCTTGTTGATTACGCTTCTAAGAGTATTTAGTGTCCTGGTTTAAGCAAGGACTTTAGTAATGTTTTCACTTTACTTTTTAGCTTATTTACTGTTTGCTTATTAGACTGCTTATCTTCTGCTTATTTATGCTTATTTATGTTGCCTATTGCTTATCGATGCTTGCTTATTGTTTTTTAAATCTTCTTTGTTCATGTTTTTATATAAAACTGTCTTATTTACCTTAAAACTGCTTATGTTGTTTGCTTATTGTTAAGTGCTTATTGATGGTTGGATTTTGATTATTAAGTCTTAAGATTGTTAGTTTGTCATCTGTTTTTAAAAACTTTAGCTTAAAACAGTCAAAATCAAGCTTAAAATGGTTTTAAAATTTTTAAAGGGGTGTTTGGGATAAGCAGCATTAACCTTAGTTAGTGCTGTTTGACCACTCATTGGTCTTTAAACCACCTTTGAAAAGCTTTAAATAAGCCTTATAATCAGTTTTCATAAAGTTTTTGCAAGTATATCAAGTTTTAAGGTTTAATCTACCTAATCTTAGAATCTGTGGTTTTAAAACTTATTCAAACTGATTATATCTTATTTTTGCTTAAAAGTTGTTTTGAGGTCTTGTTTATGCTTCTATTTTGTTTCTAAATGCAGTAAAATAGAGTTGGTTAAGTGTGCAGTTGTCTTGTGAGTTTTCTTATCATTCTGTCAAGTAGTATTTCAAGACAGTTTTAAAAAGCTTAAAGTTAGTTTTTGATCTTCAAATTCTGGTTAGTTAATAGATATTTTAGAATCTGAAATTGACAACACAAGCTTATTAGCCTACAAGCTTAATTTGTTTGTGCTTTTTTGAAACTTAAAACAACTTTTACTAGCTTATTATTAGGCCCGCAGTTAGCTTATTTGTCTTTTAGAATCCAAAAACATAGTTAAAATAGCTTTTTCTCTTTGCTTTTTCTAGCTTAGCTTTTAAACTTATTTGCTTAAATTCAGTTTATTTTAGTTCTTTGAGTGCTATTCTCAATCTGTTTTCAATTTGTAGCTTAATTATTTTGCTTATTAGTCCTTTATCTTAGCTCAAAGTAGTGGTTTAGCCTGTTTGTCCGTTTTAAAGTGTATACTGTCTTATTGCTTTTTAAGTCCTCTTATATTTTTTCAAAAAAGGCTTATTTTCTATTTCCTTTAATGTTTAGCTTATTTCTTTGCTTATTTGTGTTATTAGCTTAGATTCTTTACTTGTTTTCACTTGTTAGCTTTTTCTCTTTGCTTATTTGGTCTTAAATTTAGCTCAATGTTTGTCATATTTCTTTAAAACCTCTTTTTTAAGTCAACTGTCTTTAAGCTTTTCAGTGCTTATTTGCTTATTTATAGTCACTAGTGCTTAATGAGTCTAGGTAATTATCTGTTTGTAGCTTATTTGTTTTTCTTGTGGCTTATTCAATATTTAAAAGCCATACGTTTTAGCTTTTGTCACGTAGCTTTAAAATTCAAGTCTGTCCCTTTAATTAGCACTTTTACTAGGCTTTATTAAGTACTTTATAAAAAGTTATTTTATTAAAGTTGCTTAAATTTATCTTAAGTTTAGCCGTTTTTTAAAAAGAAATTAAAAAAAAAAAAAAAAAAATAAAAATAAAATAAATCAGTTTTTTCAAAAAGGTAAGGTCCAGGATTGACTGTTTTCTTTGATTTTTGACTTATCCATGCCTGCACACACAAAACGCAAATACAAGCATATTTTTGCTATTTTTGGATTGTTTTGGGTTTAATTGGGTTATTTTAAGTAAAAATGGATATGTGTATTTTACACTTATCATGGAACAACCTGGTCTTACCCTAAACCTATACTATAAACAGAGGTTTATACTTTACCCGTGTGTTAGTTGGAAATCAGATAAAACAAGTATTATAAATTTAAAGCTTTAATAACACATCACCTCTTCATCTCCGTTTGAATGAAGGTCACCTTGTTGGTGTTAATTTGGCCCCTAGGGTGGTGTGTACCCTTGAACGTCTTTACTTTGATCCAGGCTTTGGCCTTTAAGACAATTTATCTTTGCAATGGTTTATGTTGGCCATTGTTTGAACACTGTGTGTCAACCTCTTTGGTTGTTTTTGAATGGTTACCCCTTTTGAGGGTTGAATATAGGGATGCAATCCCACCTTTTGTCGTATGTCATGTTGTTATTCCTTTGGGGGCCCAAGTCTGATCCTCATATCGTTTATTGCTGAATCATTTTGCTTTGTAAAGCAAAAGGCTCAAATGTTTTGTGCCCTTTTCGAAGGTAAGCTTCCCTTAGGAACCTAATTTGTTTTCCTCATGTTTGAGGTTTTAGGGGGACTTAGGTCTGACTCCTTTATGCGCTTTATCAGTGAAGGCTCGTGTGTGGCCTTAAGTTGTGGCAAATGTATTGTGCCACTTTCAAAAAAGGTTTCCCTTAGGAACCTGATTTGTTTTCCTCATGTTTGAGGTTTTAGGAGGACTTAGGTTTGACTCCTTTATGCGCTTTATCAGCGAAGGCTCGTGTGTGGCCTTAAAATATATATTTTTTGACTAATTGTCAGTTGTCAGATGAAGGGTTTCGATCCGCTTCATTATGTCCTCAAGGCTAAAAGAAGCAATGAAGAAAGTTAACATAAAGTTTATAGATGTCTTAGTTTTGTAGGGCTCATGTGTGGCCCTACGACATCCTTTCAAACGTTGAACTTAATATTAGGCTCAAGTGTGGCCTTATGACACAAGTACTTCGAAATCAACCTTCTTTATTGAGAGTGTAGAAAGATTTACATCATCATAAGTATGAACACTTAGGTTGCTACACCATTTTTGATAATCGAAACGAAAGACTTGAAAGGGAAATAAGAAAGAAAAACTTTGCAAAAAAGAATGTAAGTTTTACATGTAAAACTTACAAAGGCTTGTTCCTTTCGTTGTTTGAACCAACAAGTGATCGGTTGTGTCAACAATTGTGTAGAGTTCCTCTTTATGGACTTCGTTTATTATATATGGGCCTTACCATTCATTCGCGTTTCGTTTAAGTAAAACAAAATCTCCCATGATGTACATGGGGTGACTGCTCCTTGTTCTGTGGTATTTTCGCAACTTGTTTTGATAGTATGCCTTTTTGATCGAAGCCACTTCATTGCTTTATTTTTCCCTTGGTTGCTTTTTGCATTCTTCCCCTATCATCTGTAGTTTCGATTATAAGGATCACGGATTCTGAACCATAGGTTAGGCTAAATGGTGTTTCTTTCTGGCTATTCCTTAAGAGGGTTCTATGTATCCATAATGTTTTAGCTAGATTATCCACCCATCCCTGTTGGATTCGAGTTAGCTGCCTCTCTATGAGGTGCATTATTTCCATGTGTTTTATGATAGGAGAAAAGGATTGTGTTACTTTCAATCCTTTATAAAGGTCTACGAACATCCCTTCTTTGAAATATATCTCTTCTTTTGAGCTGATTATCCGGGGTACTCCAAATCTGCATACCACATATTCATATACGAACTTTTCTACTTGCCTTCCATTTATAGTGGTTAGGGGTTTGGCTTCTACCCACTTTATAAAATGTTCGACTACAGTTGCTAGAAACTATAAACCTCCAGGGGCCATTGGTAGCGGTCCTAGGATATGAATTCCCTAATGGCTAAAAGGACACATGTTCCCTTTTGCTATGGCCCCGCTTATTCTAACTTTCCTTATTGCGGATTGTTCCTTGCATTTTTCATAGTCTTGAATTGCTTTTGCAACTTCCCTGTGCATTCATGGCCAATAGTAACCTTGTTTCGTAATTCTGACAACTAGCGAGCGTGGTTCCGCATTAAATCCGCACCACCCTTCATGTATTTCTTTTATGATCTTGTTAGTTTATGGTGGGGCCACACAACGAAGCCATGGCGTAAAGAAGGATCTTTTATACAGGTTTCCTCAGATTAGCTTATATTGTAGCGCTTGGATTATGATTTTCCTAGCTTCCTTTGTGTCTTCTGGAAACAATTCGCTTAGCAGGTATGCATAGATGGGGTCCATCCAGGTTTTCCTCTCCTGCATATCTACCTTTAAAACTTCTTTTTCCTCTATTGACCTTTTGGTCAAAACTTCGACTAGCACTTCCTTTGTGAGATGTTCAAAGGTCATTGATGTCAGCTTGCTTAGCGCGTCTGCTTTCTTGTTCTGGTTCCTGCGTACATGCTCAACTGTGTACTCTTCGAAGCCCCTTATCGCAGTTTTAACTTTTTGCAAATAGTCTTTGATTGATGTCTGTTTTGCTGCAAAGGTGCCTTTTATCTGGTTTACCAGAAGTTGGGAGTCCAGGATTATTGACACTTTTGTAATTTCCATTTCTTGGGCTATCCGTATACCTGCTAGCAATGCTTCGTATTCTACTTCATTGTTTGTTGTTTCAAACTCGAAGCGTAAGGCGTAAGTATACTATTTACCTTCGGGATCTATCAACATTAGCCTTACTCTTGATCCATCTGAGTTGGAGGCTCCGTCGGTGTAGAGTCTCCACTTACTGTTTGAATCTGGCACTTCCTTTGGTTTTTCTTTATTCTCGTTGTCCTCGAAGGGTATCTCGACCAAGAAATCGGTTGGCATTTCTTTTTCATTCCTTCTCAGGAACACGATATCATGTTCCCCAATTCGATTTCCCATTTGGCCACTCTTCTTGTTTTTTCAGGCCATGTGAGCATTTGCTTAATGGGTGTGTTTGTTATCGTGTGGGCCTGAAAGTATCTTCGGAGTCTTCTTGCTGCGTGAACCAAGGCCAGTACAAGCTTCTCCAAGGCAGGATAGTTGAGTTTGGCTCCTTGTAGGACCCTACTTACGAAATAGATAGGGGTCCATCCTTCATTCCTCTTTGCGGCAAGCACAACACTTATACTTTCTTTTGAGGCGGCGAGATGCATCGTTAAAGTTTCTCCTACCCTTGGTGCAGTGAGTGTTGGTAAGGCTTGAACGAGTTTCTTCATTTTCTCTAGTGCTTTGTCGGCTTAGGTTGTCCAATGCATGTTCTTTTTATCTTTGCACCCTTTGAGTACTTTGAAGAAAGCTAGGGATCTTTCCGCACCTTTTGATAAAAATCGGCTGAGGGCTGCTAGCTTCCCGTTGAGACTTTGTATGTCTTTTAGTGTTCTTGGCTGGTCGAGGTCAGTGACTGCTTTAACCTTCGAAGGATGGGCTTTTATGCCCTGCTTAGTGATGAAGAGTCCTAAAAAGGGGCCTTCTTCAACACCGAATGAGCATTTCTTTGGGTTTAGTTTCATGTTGATCGATCAAAACCTTTCGAAGGTTTCTTGTATGTCTTTCAACATTTCTCTTTCAGAAGTACTTTTGATGACCATGTCATCCACGTAAGCCTCAAGGTTTCTTCCAATTTGGTGACTGAAGACCTTGTCTACTAACTTTTGGTATGTTACCCTTGCATTTTTGAGACCAAATGACATCTTCTTGTAGCAAAAGACTCCTTCTCCTACGTAGAAGGCTGTTTTGTCTTCGTCTTCTTCTGCCATTTGGATTTGATAGTAACCCTCGTAGGCGTTTAGGAAGCACTTCAAATGGAACCCTGAGAGGGATTCTATTTTCCAATCGATCTTTGGTAGTGGATAGCAATCTTTAGGACATGCCTTGTTTATGTCTGTGAAATCCACACACATTCTCCATCCTCCATCACTCTTTTTTTACCATAACAGGGTTGGCTACCCATGTTTGGTGCTTGACCTTTTGTAGTATCCCTGCTTCTGTAAGTTCTTGTAGAATACTAGTAATCTAAAGATCAACCAAGAACAATAAGTGAGATGTGGGTTGGATTGTTAGAAAGAAAGATGATGGAAAATGGATGAATGAATTATGAAAGTGTGTGTAACAAATGGAACAACCAACCCTCTCCAAGACTAGGAGAGGGTGTATTTATACTACATAGAGGCCGGCCATGGGCTGGAGTTGGGCCACCCATGGGCCTTGGGCCGGACTAGATTACTAATCTAATCCTTATACTAACTACGAGCTAAGACTATTACAACTTTGGAAGTGACCGACACTTTTCGTGTTTCCAACACTCTCTCAATCCAAATTAAATCCTCACCAAAGAATTAAGCCCCGACATAAAGCAATAGGAAGAACTCATTCGAGAGAATGTGTTCGGACTAGGAGGACATCGAGACCGTCTTCCCGCTTGTCTTGCTCACATGTTGTATTGTGTTGTT
>BQNB010061882.1:0-10340 GCA_026074375.1 Tanacetum coccineum
AAAAGGAAAATGAAAATTTAATAAAATATAAAATAAAAATTTATGACCTAAATCATTGCTATATGATTATAATTGTGTTAAATGAAATATTAACTGACATATTTTATAAATTTAATTACAAAGTTATAAAAAGAAAATGTTTTAAAAAACTTAAAACTGAAATTTATAAAAGTACGGCGCACTTATTCTCAAGTACGCCGGTTTTTCTGAAAAAACATAAAAAATTTGAAAAATCTCAGGAAATACGCGGCACTTACTCCAAAGTGCGACGCACTTTACTACCTGGACAGTTAAAAAATGCTTATATCTTGTTGGGATTCTTGATTTGATGAGACAAAATGAATAAAAGAATGAAACAAAAGGACTAAAATTATAATTAAAGAAATCTTCAAGCTGGTGGAGAATATGAAGATAAAGATGATGATTTTGAAGATATCAGAAGATCTCCTTATAATGATAAAGATACAGAAGATATTAGAAGATATTCTTAAATGTTTTAAATATATTGTTTGTTCTTATCTTCTGTTGTAAGCCTTGATATCTCTCTATATAAAGAGAATCATAGGCATATGGTTTTAGACATTCATGGATACATAGAACTCTCCCAATGAGAGTCTAGATAGTTACATAGTATAATCGACTGATGAGAGTCGAATAATACACCATAGTTAGTTGGTGTAGCCCCAAGTTATAGTTGGGGTAATAGGGAAATCGTATGAATATAAAACCTTGTTTGATAATATTGCTTTCTTATTATTCCGCTGTGCATTCAATATTATCTATAAAACTAATCCTAGATGAGCTTAAACGGTTCTTATCAGTCTTCCCATTCCATAACCTGATGGTGGCTTAGTTACTTTCTTGGTTGGAACCATATTGAGTAAACACGTGGCTTACTTAATTTTTGTTAACCTTGATAAGATTAGAGGTAGGGTAGCTAAAGTTATAAAAAATCCAACAATATTAACAGAGTTTGATTTTACACATTAGACATACCATAGCGATGTGGTATTCTATGAGTAATGAGATTATGAGACAGTATCACAATCTCTTAGATAACCTAATACCCTTTGGCTCACATACATTGCCAATTTGTTCAAACATAATGGCATTAACAGTAATTTCAAGCCAATTACATGCTATAACGTAGAAGTCTTAGAGAAGTTCAAGGACTTTATGTATATGTCTTAACTAGAAGACATAACATGCTAATTGCTAACATTATGTTATAAGTCTTTGAACATTTCAATGACTTCATGTACATGTCGTGACAAGCTTGACAAGTCAATTCCTTACTTTATAAGTCTTAGAACAGTTCAAGGACCTTATGTTTATGTCTTTACATGAAGTCTCAAGCATATTAAATAAAGTATTATTGAATGACACCTCTTGGCTTTAACAGTCTTTTTAAGATAATTACATAATTTTTATTGATGTCTTAACAAGAGGACACAATCATATTGGCTAAACCTTTTAGTGAATATGATGAAGTAGGTATTTATTATTTCTTGACACTAGTTCTAAGTAGGGCGACATACATCGAGGTGTATAAGTCCTAGTAGAATATTAGCTTCCTTACCATACAGTTAAGAAAACCATTAGTCATATTGTTATATGTTGTACCATGCACACTATTAAGATTTCTCCCACTTATGCATGACATAACATCAAGCAATTATACAAACAAGTGAGCATTTTATGAGTCAAGTTACGATCATGAGACTAGTTGGTTATGAGTCCACCACACTTCCATTTGTTTGTATGAATAATATGACAATGTCACATATACGATATGATTTAAGTCAAACTTAAATCACATTTGCATTACAAGTATATCTAGAACTTTATTGTTTAATAAGCAATCGTGCATAAACATTGTATAGATAACTTTTCAGGCAGCGACATCAGAAAAGCGACAAGTTATCTAATAGAATAATATGCAATGATTCTTATAAAACTATGATGCTTCATATGTGAAAAGTAATGTATTATTTCAAGACCAGCTAGAAATAAAATGGGTCACTTACAAGGTGATAAGCTCATAGCTCCCACTGAATTTAGACAACATTACATGTGCGTCTATATCAGTAGTAAAATGCATTGCTCCCACTGGATAAGACAACATTAAATGTGTGTCTATACCAATGAAGTGCAAGTAGCAATTTATTTACTTTTCTACTCTTTGAATATCTGCACATTATCACTAATGTGAGCCTCACGGACTAGTAAACATGTACTTAGATATTCAAGGAAGTGCATCAAGTTCTACTATATATATGATGGACTAGCCATCAATGCCATTCTTTAACTTGAAAGTTTTGCATGCAATTCCTCCTTCTACATTACCTCAAGGGTGTGTAGAATCTTAGGAAAAATATCGAGTTAAGGAAAACTACTAGAAAACATGCTATTAATTTCCTTTTCTCTTTCGCGATTTATTGAGATTTCCATTTCTAATTATTAAAACTCATACCTTGACGCTTAAAGATGTATCGTTTTGGTGGCTATAGAATACATGTTCTCTAGGTATCCAAATAAGATGTGCAACCGTACTTAACCGTTAGACTTTTCCAAGATAAAACAATTTCTCGAGTAAGTATGCTTTGAGTTTGATTAAGATTGGAAAATTCAAGTGTTCCTATTTTAGCTTTCTCATATAAGTAGAAAGGATAAGAATGAGTCTTTTTCTTATAAGGAAAGAAGACTTAGTTTGTCTTCCTCTAACAAGAAAAGGAAACAAACTTTTGTTTACGGTTTGTGTTGCATAAATGTCATTAATAGAAATTTCAAAGTTTAATTTAATATTTTCAATGATTATCCTTGTAAAATTAACTACCCTTTTTTATAATATAAACAATTAATTTTAACAAAAGGCTAAGATCCTCATTGAGGTTCCACCATCACATCACTTGATCTGCTAGCAATAATAGATTCAATAGGTAGGTGACATTCACCAATTATAAAACCTGTGCAATTCTTAGACCATATAGGACTCATGACATTTGTAATCAGAGTAACAATGTCAAGCTGGCATGTTTAGTCATATCCTTGCCTCGAGCCAAGGTCTCACCTGCTTAACTCGATTAAGTCATCCAATGCGAGAACATGTGAGAATATATCTAGGTCTCACGCATAGAGAATAATCACTTTGGGTTACAATTCACCAACGTCTCACGTAAAGTAAACAGTAAATGCAAGTGTTCTAAACCAATTAGACGGCATGACTTAAATTTGACGAGTATTATTTTTGATAAATACATGATCAAAAAGTGTGTACTAGA
The DNA here is from genome assembly GCA_026074375.1 of Tanacetum coccineum. NCBI lineage: Eukaryota > Viridiplantae > Streptophyta > Magnoliopsida > Asterales > Asteraceae > Tanacetum > Tanacetum coccineum. The sequence continues at coordinate 3,282 of BQNB010061882.1, forward strand.
AAGCATGCATTCATCCTTCATAGCACAAGTTAAAAACTATTTTTTTAACTTAAGTCTAATACTTGTTTTATATCTTTATGTGTGTCAAGTTGTTCACTTTCATGACTAATATATAACCGAGGTGGAATAAATATTAGTTTGAACAATACATAAATTAAATAAAAATCATAACATTTATTTAGTGTTATTTTATATAAAAACAAGTGTTTAGCTTCAAATCATATTTAAACTTTAAACTAAATCAAAGATTTAGTTTCTAAAATTGGTTTGTGTTTTATTTTTAGTTTTATAAAAACATTTGCAAGTTATATACATTCCAAACATATATAAAAGCAAACAAACAAACACAACCATAAGTATGCAAAGCCTTAACCGATGAAAAACCTATGCTTGGTCTCGTGAGCCATCACGAGAACTAAGAAGTCAACTAAGGGTTAACCACACAGCCACAAGTAGGGCTCTCACTTGTCCAAGAACCATCGTGAGCAAGTGAAGCCGTAAATGAATTTGATGCCCAAAACTGTCATAAAATTTCAGCTGACTTCACAGGTCTGAAACTCCTAGAAGATGTATTCCCCAATTTAAGCTCCAGTTGAAGAAGTTGTAGCCCCATGAGTTGTACACCTGTGACAAAAATTTCAGCCTCTAACTACTTATAGAACTCCGAGAAATCCATTTTTAGTGGAAGTCACTCCAGCAGCTCCGAATTTGACTTTATTCCTTTAACTCTTTCGCCATTCGAATCCAAAAAACGGTTACAATAATTTGATAATTAAATATATTTATTCTATCATCTAACTACTGTAAGATTCCCAAACAATGGCTATAAATGAAAATTAAAAGCATACAAAAGAAGCTGAAACAATGGCAAACCCCAAAAACTAAAATTAAATGCAATAACTAGCGAATCAATTCACAAGTGGTCATGGTTTTCATCGGCTTTGCATACGAAACATAATAATACCATAATATTAAGTATTAACAAGGTGTTGGCAAAGTCCATAGCCAAACATGCATGTATTTTCGATGGAAACAAAATAATTAACAAGAAATAAATTGTTAGCCAACGAATAGAATAAATAAATTAACTAGAATTAAAACCCCGATTGATACGTGTAACCAATGGTTTAAGGATAACTTAGTACTGTATTAAAGACCTTATAAAAACCATATTATTTCAGAAAATAATGCCCAAGGGGCTGATTTAAAACTGATTAAATAATCGTTCCAAAACACGCGATTTAGGCCCTTTTACACGTACCCAATAACAAAACCAATTAAAGTATGCATAAAAAATGGCTATGGGATCAAAAATCACAGATCATAAAACCCTATATGGGTCAAATTAATTTCAAAAAATAAGCCCTAGGGGCTATTTTAAAATTATCCTTTTGAATCCATCAAAAACACGCGTTTTTAGCCATTTTTACGCATACAAGATGATCATATGACATCATATGATGGCTCGTGATACCACTGTAGGTGATTTGATAATGAAATAACATATTATTAACAATTAAACACAGCTGATAAATCACCAATCAACAGATCCATAGAGTCATCTGATCAATCAAAGTTAAAACAAGAAAAGTAATACCTTTGTAGCGTGATCGGTAGAATCAAATGGTGACCTTCACCTTAACATGAAACACCCAATGAAACCAAGTGATCAAATGAGATCACCTCTATGATGTATCCACACTACACTTCCTTGAATAGCAAATAGATGCTAGTCTTAACCTTATAGCCTTGTAAAACACCTTGAATGAACAATATTCAAAGAGTTTGATCAAGAAAAACTATAAACCCTATGATGGGAATAAGTTTTAGCCGTGTATATGTACAGAGAAATTAGGGGAGAAGATTTGATAAAAAAATTGTCAAATAATGAGAGAATATCCCTAGTATTTATAACCAAAAAACTTGAACTTATCCCCTCTTTTTATCCCCATATGGTATGTAGGCTCAAATAGGCCTCCCATTTGATTTCCAAGTCCAATATAATAAGTACTTTACTTAGTTATTAGAAACCCAATAGTGATCCTGAGTTACATGGGTTATTTATATACCGTAAATACAATAAACATGATATATATAATGGTACCTCAGTGTATATGTGTGTGACCACATAGGCTCACATGTGTCTAGCCATATAATTATTTATTATGACACAAGCATACTCCAACACCATCTACCTTCAACTTTCTTTTAAAGATCCATTTACAACCCAGAGGTCTGCAAGCTGGAGGTAGATAAGTAAACACCCAAGTGTTATTGCCCATGATGGAGTCCACCTCATCATTAATTGCTTCTTTCTAGAAAGCAACATCCTAAGACTTCATTTCTTCATAAAATGTTTTGGGGTCATTCTCAACATTAAAGTAATAGGAATGTTGGTCTGAGACCTCAACCCATGTTCAGTATAATTAAAATTCAGGCCCAAAATCCTTTGGAGTCCTATGCCTTTTGCTTTTTCCAAGCTCAGGCTCAGATTATGGAACTATCTCATCAGTGACCTTTTCAGGGACCACTGAACCACCAGAGTCATCATTTCCTCTTACCAGGGACCTCTGACTTGGTCTAGGGACTAATGAGAACCTTTGCTCATCAAAGATAGCATCTCTTGATTCAATGATTGAGTTAATAGAAACTGAATCGTTAGGTTCAATAACAAAGAACCTAAAAGCCTTGGAATGCTCAGCATATCCAACAAAGATGCATTCAATGCCTCTTTCACCCAAAGTTTTTAGCTTTGGATCAAGGAGTCTTACAACTGCCCTACAACCCCAAACTCTGAGATAATTCAGGTTTGGTTTCTTTTTAGTCCAGAGTTCATAAGGGGTTATCCTGTTCCTTTTATTGGGAACCCTATTTAATAAATAGTAAGCTGTTAACATAGCTTCACCCTAGAACCCTTGACTTAGCCCAGAATAGGACAACATGGAATTAACCATTTATTTAAGTACCCTATTTTTCCTTTCAGATATACCATTTTGTTGTAGAGTATAGGGGGCAGTCGTTTCATGGATAATACCAACAGACTAGAAATACAGAGTGTCCATGTACTCACCTCCCCTATCAGTCCTGAATCTTTTGATCAGAGACCCTTGTTGTAATTTAACCTTAGTTTTGAATACTTTTAATTTATCTAATGCTTCATCCTTTGAATGTAATAAATAAACATAGCAAAACCTAGAGGCATCATCAATAAATGTTACAAAGTACTTTGTATTCTCCAATTAAAGAGTAGCATGCAGATCACATAGATCATTGTGAATCAATCCTAAATCTTTAGTTTCATGTTTTATATTTTGAAATGGTTTCTTAGTTATTTTGCTCAGCATGCAAGTCTTACACTTTTCAATGTCCATGTCAAAAGCAAGGATTAACCCATCCTTAGACATATCTTGCATCCTCTTAAAGTGGACATGGCCCAGTCTAGCATGCCATAGGATTGAATTATTTAGTTCAGAGGTTAACATGAAGGTTGAACCAATATTATCAGAGACAAAATTAAGCCTAAACATATGATTACTTAAATAACCAAAACCAATAAACATACCATGTTTGGATAAAACAAATTTATTAGATTCAATCACTTATTTATAACCACAATTATTCTAAATACTACTTGAAACCAAATTCAGCCTTATATTAGGGAACATGTAAAACATTCAACAAAGAAACAACTTTTCCAAAACTAAATTTAAGATCTACACAACCACGTCTATGCACAAGGGCTGTTGACTCATTTCCCATGTAAAGAATAGATCCATCATTTAGCGACTCATAGGTCTTGAACCATCATCTATCTTTACACACATGAACAGTTTCTTCAGAGTCAACCCATCATACAACATCATCATCCTGCACAAAGTAAGCTTCAGATACATATGTGACATAATAAATCTGAAGGGATTTATTAAACATATTATGACTTTTCAAATGATTGGAAGACCCATCCACTAAACCCTTTGTACCTGATCTATTGGATTTGTTGCCATCATTACCAGCTTTGTAATCCCTTTTCAAGTCTCTAGGTTTCCCACACTTCCAACAAATCACTTTTGGTTTCTTGTTAGGATCAACTCTGGTATCATGATGTTTACGTTTTCCCTTGTTGTCATTGTACCTAGAGGAGTTATTATGCTCCACCATATTGACAACTAAAGGACCAAAAACATTGTTTCCTTTAGGCTTGTCGTTATCCTATGCTCTCAAGGACTCCTCAATGTGCAGATGACTGCCTAACTCAATCAGAGTTAATTTCTCTTTCAAATGTTTCAAGATGTGCTTGAAATATTTCCATAAAGGGGGAAGTTTATCAATGATACATAAAACCTGAATGGATTCATCCATGTTTATCCTGTGTTGTGTAAACCTTCCAAGTATACCAAAAAGTTCATTGTATTTTTCCAAGACTGGTCTTGAATTAGTCATTTTGTAATTTATGAAATTACTGGCAAGGAACTTCTTACATGAGGCATCCTCAGCCATATACTTGGCTTCCAAGGTATCCCATAGTTCTTTAGAACTTTCAACATTCTGGTAAACAAGGAATCAGACATACCAATGAGGATTAAACCTCTGCAGACATAATCATTATTATCCCATTTGGACCTATTCCTGACTTGCTCCACAGTTGGATTATCACCTCCATCCTATAGCATGGGAGTAGTCAGCACATACACCATACTTATGTTGGAAAGCAAGAAATAAATCTTCTTCTGCCATCTTCTGAAATTTACCCATTTAAACTTTTCTAGCTTGGAAAAGTTTGAAGCCACGTGTTTCATAGCAGCAACCATTGATTATCACAAAATAGTTTGCTTTGATTGTTGGTGGTGAAATCCCAAAACAGGGTTAAGATAATCAATGACCTAACTACGTACCAAATGATTGGTTACCGGATATCACTTGGGATCATGTAATCACTTTCCAAAGTAAACTATTCGACCCTAATGCCTGGGTATCATGAATATCTACTTGGGATAAGACTAAATGTATGTTCTTGTTTGAGGCACCAATCAAGAACCCTTACACATCCAAGTGTTTAGTTTTCTATGTATGTTTTCACCCTATACCAAATACAAAATGTAATCTCCAATTTATAGGAGAATAATCAAGTCCTTAGTCAAGGATTTATAAGATATTATAGGAGATATAATCTCATCCATAAATAGCCTCCTTAATTTTAGGAATTAGTGGTTACACGAGCAATTAAACATGGTCATTAATGTGATTGTAACTTACCATAAGAAATGGTCAAAGAAATTACAAGTCATTGAATTCAATCCAGAGTGTTTTCCATTCAGTGTCCTGAAACATCAGCTAGCCAAGGAGCATACCCGCTGATAGTTCAATACTGAACCAACCCTTTGGTGAGTTAACCCGCTGAGGATACGTCCTCTGATTGATTACTCTCTGATGGTATCCTTCAGCTTACTTACTCAGTAAGTTACAAAGTTGAAGCCATTAGTCCTCTGATTGATTACTCTCTGATGGTATCTTTCAGCTTACTTACTCAGCGAGTTACAAAGTTGAAGCCATTAGTCCTTGGATGAACATTCTCCAGTCAAGATTTTAATAAAGAGTAAACTCACTGAAGATCATTAGCGACCTAAATTCCCTCAACCACTATCTGAGTCAGGGTGTTCAGTGACCTCTGGGTGTACACTCTGTACCTCCAGCCCCATTACCAGGTATGAACTGAACCCTACAATTGAACTAAATTTCCAACAGTAACTCTGTTAGAGGCCATTGGGATGTAAAAGTAGACTGGCTATTAAGCCATGAGGTATTGTTAAGGTGATTGAAAGGGGACTTACTGATGTTGGTGCCAGCTTTAGATACTGAAGATCACAAAACATAAGATGAATTACTAGTTGTTATAGAGAATATGATATTCAAAAATATCATGAAATTGTACATATTACAAAAAGACAAAGATAAAATTGCTATTGTAATTTTAAAAACCAAAATGCTATTAAAGAAAAATTAACTTTATTGATAAGTCATGGCATGGGACCGTTGTTAGGAATTTAGGGTGTGTGTGTGATGATCCTAGATATCTTTGTTGTATTGTGTTTGTTCACTTTCCGTATAAAGTATTTCGACCCTATAATATGCCTGGGTTGCACGAAATCTCTATTGGGATAATACAAAGAGAGTAGCAATTTGTGTTATAGGCACAAGAATCACAAATCAAGAACAATGAAGGAATTGTATATGATTTTCGTTTTGTATCTTGAGACCAAAAGTTCCTATAGATATAATAGGAAACTTAGACAGTTTTTGGGAAGTTTTGGGTGGTTATAATCAGTTAAACTCTAACTGTTTTTAACCAACAGACAAGACTTTACGGCGTAACATTAGTTGTTACGGCGTAAAGTCTTTAACTCTTCACTTGTTACGGAGTAAACTATAAGCCTTAAAACTAGAAACATGTTACGGCGTAAACTATTCGTATAGATTACGGCGTAAACATCCAAAGGCTTAAGTCCTTAACCCAACAAGAGTTTACGGTGTAAACATAAAGTCTATGGCGTAAACTCTACATATACTTTCTTGGTTCATTTCATGTTAGCTCAACGAGTGTTCACTCCACACTTCCCTGACTCGTATCTGAGCCGAACATGAAACATCATTGGTCTCTAGTAAATTATCGTTACCTAACTGGCCGTCGATGACTCTAAAATCACCAACAAATTCCCCCTATTTTAGTGTAATCCTTGATTTACTAAAACATATATAAAGATATATGCCATTATGTTAAAGCAAACATAACGAAACAAAAAAATTCATAAATGAAAATGTCTTGCGATTGAAATTTCATCTTAGTATAATAAACATTCCAAATATTCAAAAATCAAGGTGTCATAACAATTGAACCCGTCAATCCATTTGAATACCCGAAGATACTATACACATAAGTTTCTACAACACTCTAAATTTTATTTACTTGACACTTTACAAGCCATGTGTCCCAATCCATAATTAAACATATAGGAAGCCAAGTCCAAGCTTCTTGAAGCGGCAAAACTTCATGTTCACATAGGT
>BQNB010061882.1:14715-36299 GCA_026074375.1 Tanacetum coccineum
GGCAAGGATGAGCAGAACACCTTATGTTGGTATACTCAACTGACAGCAGCAAGTGTAACCTTAGTATATTGAGTATCAGCCAGGATTATAAAAATATTATTGTACCAATAACCTGAAGAACAGAATATACTTAAGTTTCATGTGTCATATTACTGTATTTATGCATAACTTATATCGCTATCGGGTATCATCTGATATGAAAACATGGTTATAACTCATATACCATAAGTAGAACTCTATCGTTATTACACGATCTTGATAATCAAAACATTCAAAAGTGATTACTAAAATTGTGATAATCTTGATACATGTTACATATCCCATAAGTTCTGGTACAGGCTGCAGGCCAGACCAATTTACATAGGGTCAGCCCAACCGGCCTGTGTCAAAATATCCGGTTTGGCCGATTACCTAATCCGCCTTACGCACCCATATTGCCACCTCTGTTTCCCTTTTTAGGAATCTTTTGTGAATTTTGAGTTCTTCTATCGAAACTTGTAAATCTATTAGACTATTCACATAATGTATCAAATAAATTAGACTGATTAATTGTTATAATCTTACCTAAGCAGCATTAACCATTCTACGTGCAGATGGTTCTGGTAGCCGACTCCCAAATTGAGAATTATTCTCATTTTCCGACTCTCTAATAACCTCTCGTAAGACATCAACAATCCTACTCATTGCAGGTCTGTCATCTGGATTTTTTCGTAAGCAGCTATCAGCGAATTTAACAATTTTTCGTGCAGCTTCAAGTGAATACGTGAGTCCAATCCCTTGTTTAAACGTATGTCCCAACAGGCTAGAAATGACATAGAGTTTAGCAAAAATAGTATATGTTTTTAACAAACCAACAAATGTAGGTTATGACATACTCACCATTGTGGATACGTGAGTCTAGTCCCCTTGGGTCCTTCTCTAGCAAGTCCTAAATCCAAAAGTTTTGCATTGAAGTTCGGATCCAACAACACGTTGGAAGACTTAGAAGTCACGAAATACCACCTTCAAAAGATAGAGGACAACTATATCACCATGGATGCACTATCACTTTTTTCTAATTTAGAGATAAACTATTACGCAGATGATCCAAGAATTTATAAGGTTACAAAATAAGCCACTTAGGCCACCTAATACCAAAAAGAGTATTATAAAGACCACCTAAGTAACGATGTGATTCATTCAGCCAATTCGGGCAAAAAGAAGTGTTCTAGATGACCAAGATACTCCTATAATTTTGTAACCAAATTATAAACTTGCCAGTTTGGGGGTAAATGTAACTCACCGGGTCTTTTTTCCATTTTAAGTTAAGGTTGTAATACATATTACACAATAATACAAATTGTATTGCTCATATAACAACATGTGCGTGTTTGCAGCATTGAAACATACCTGGATTTCCAAACCTTCGTGAAGATAAGTGATACCCTCAGCTGCACCAAGGAGGATTTTAAGCCATCTGATCCAAGGAATTGGAGGTAAAGCTCGACTAAAAAGATGATCCTCTAGGCTTTTGTTTGGCATGAATAGGAAATAGTATATTTTAAAAAAATCACGAAAAAAGGAAATAAAAAAGGACTACTGTGTGGAGGTTTCTTTTACCACCCATAAATATAAGGTGTCTATATAACTCCTATCAAAAAGTGCCATTAACATAAACAAACATACCGATCTGATAGAAGGATGTTAAAACACCCAACCAATAATAGGTACCTTCTGCGTGAAAACTGCTAACGCAGGCCAGAAGCCGCTGCAAAAGCATATTGATGCTAATTATTAGCAAAGTCACATAACAAAGATCCACGTTAGCATTGTAACAGTTAAGTAAAAAAATGAGACACAACCAAGTCTCTGAACTCTGTGTCGCTATTAACAGTCATAAAACAAACATGTGTTTGTGTTCATCCTGCATAATATTTGAAGCAACATCCGATAGACAGTCGTCCTTGCAAGGAGGCTATTTTCAATTCACTTACGTATCTGCATTGCAGAATGTTCGGTGGGTATGTATCTGATAAACTATTCACAGAAACTGTGTGGCAGTTTCTTTTGGTATTTCGAAGCATTTGGGTAGAAGGACCAAAGCCAGTGACAGAAGTTTGTTTCATCAGATGAGTTCTGGTTGCAAGACGCATAAAGGCGTTAAGAACCAACGTAGTCGAACTGATATTTAAAAGAAATAAACCCAAACAGTTTTGTACTTACGTATAGGAGCACTTTCGTAGGCAACATTTCAAAATAGGATGACAACAAATGGAACTGTTATAAATTTCTTTAGCCTTTGAAGACGTTTGTCGAAGCTGTGGGTGTAGCAAAATTTCAGATAATGGTACATTATCATTTGTAGCCAAGACATTAACGGCCGTCTCATCTATGCCCCGTTTCTTAGAACAGCTATCCCCATCCTGTAAAATTTGTTACAAATATGTCAATTGTGCTAATAATGGGTCACCGATGGCAACCTAATCGTGTAAACACTTTTTTAAAAAGTACGACCACAATACTAAACCGAAATGCACCACACTGTTTTAGACAACCATCCTTGCAAGGACCCTGCAAACCTTTGCCAAACATTTATGATTTCCGAAATGATCTTTCTTCAATTGTATAGGCCATATAATTTTCAGAAAAACAAAAGAATAAAATAAAATTCAATAATAGACCTTGCTCGCTTTGTAAATGTTTCCTTAACTGAAGACTCAAATGCTTCATAAGACGTGGGACAACAGCCTCTGCGGCTTTAAGTGCATTTTTATTAGCTTGTGCAGACTTCATTTGACCACCACTTTTGGCACTGTTGCACATCAGAATGTTCTTTTTTATTGCAGCACCCGAAACGTTAGTTAACCTAACAAATATTAGGAGTCAAGAATGCATAAAGTCAAAAAGGATTAACCGCACATTCATAAAAGATGGCATTTCTGGATATCGCTAAGTAAAAATACCTGAGGCATGCACTTCCTTAGCAAGTTTGACTGCATCAACAAATGAACACAAACATCAACAAATGCATGCAAGCATGAACAAAGCATTATTTATCCGCTTACCCTTAATACTCCAATTTGACTTTGGAATGTTATAAAATGGTGATGGGATAAAAAAATCATATAAATGTGTGTATGAGACTCAGATAGGTAAAGAGTCGGAAAAAGTGGATACATTTGGTATGGCTGCAAACCTAATACTGATTTTGGGTTGTAGAAATACCAATTTTGGTTTGTAGAAATTTCATCAAATATATGGTGTGCATAATTATTTCTTACGGGACATAAAAAACAAATAAAAAATCTTTTCACTAAATCCCACAGAGATATGAGTTTTTACCTTAGGTTAACGGAAAGCAATAATCTACAGTAATTTTTTTACTTTGTTGTCACCGTCATCTTTCCATTAATTAGTAAGCAGGTTCATGGTCACGCAACAAATAAATTCAAACCGTATTACAATAGTATTAAGAGAAAGGCTGACAAATTGTAATAACATACCTGTTAGATTGAAAGCTCCAATCGGAATCAACAGCTGATAATCCAATCAAACAATTTTGAAGAGTATTAGGGTTAGATTTAAGGGTTTGGCCATTTGGTATATGATTGTGTGTTTATTGTGTTGATTTGATGCGTAATGTTAATTTGAATTGGTATGATATCTATTTTAATTTCTTGATTGACTATTTCCAAGTGGTTATTTTAGCAAATTATATGCATTTACTTGAATGGTGCCAATAATTGCAAATTGATATCTGCGTTTTTATTTCACTTTAAAATAGTTAAATTGCATTAAATTGGTTACCGATCCCAGTGTTTATTATTATTTTTTTTCAAATGTAAACACAAAACCGGGTCATGATCTAGTGGTTAAGGGCTTTGCCTATTTCTTCATTATCTCGGGTTCGAATCTTGTCAAAGCCTTTTTATCACCAATTTATTTCTAGGATTTCCACTCATGCATACGTGGCAAAATGAATGCACACGTGGACACATAAATGTGTAAGTGTCATTCTTGAATGCATAGGTGGCATTAATTGTTGCATATGTGGCATTCTTTGATGATAAGGTGGCATTCTTTGGTGATTATGTGGCATTTAAGTTGCATGAGGTGGCATTGTTTTATCCTGTTATATATAATGTAAGATATACATATTATATATATAGTGTAACTTTATTTTCAGCAAACAAATTAAGTGTGAGAACTGCGAGAACGCTCAAAAACATACATGCACGTCTTCTAAAATCGTATTTCTGCACATATGTTGTAAATAGAACAAATATGTTTTAAAAAAACATATTTGTTTTAAGGAATTTGATGAGAAATTAGAAATATAAATTTTTTCTTTGAAAGTGTGCATATTCAAAGAAAAATTTTGTATTTTTAATTTCTCATCAAATTCTTTTGAAAAAATATGTTTTTTTTAAAACATATTTTTTTAATTTAGAACATATTGTAAAAATACAATTATTGAAGGCGTGCATGTATGTTTTTGAGAGTTCTCGCAGTTCTCGCACTTAATTTGTTGCTGAAAATAAAGTCCCCCTATATATATATATATATATATATATATATATATATATATATATATATATATATATATATATATATATATATATATATATATATATATATATATATATATATATATATATATATACGTATGTATATATATACGTATGTATATATATACGTATGTATATATATACGTATGTATATATATACGTATATATATATATATACGTATATACGTATATACGTATATATATACGTATATACGTATATATATACGTATATATACGTATATACGTATATATATATATATACGTATATATATATATACGTATATATATATATATAACAGAGAGTAATCGAGGCAATAATTTGCCTTTGGAAAAAAGAATTTTGTAAGCCTCTGAAAAAATTAGAGATCTGTTGGTTTTTTAAGGCACATTTGTTTGTTTTTCTGGGTTTTGGGTTTTCACCGAAAATTAATTTTCTCATCGATACCCATATAATAATATATATTTACTATATATAATAGTATATTATATATATATATATTACTACTATCATTTATATATATATATTAATATTAATTCATACATGTGATCGAGAAATACCACTTGCGTCTTAGATCCTAAAACCCACAACATTGAGTTATAATTGTCCCTCACGTTTTATCTTACATGACTTTAATTGAAAACGTTATATTTTCGATAACTTTCTATTTTTAGAAAGTTACTATTTTCGGAAAGTTATCTTATTTAGTAAGTCTCGTTATCAAAATATATTTGTGATAATATTTAGTTATCTCGTCGAACCCTCGACATTCAATGCGGTTATCAATTACTCATATCGATATTATTTTTCGAGTATTACTAAAGTTTCTATTTTTAGAATATACCCCGTTCCCATCCATCGTTAAGTCTAAAATGTCTTACTCTTAGTAATAATAGCGTTTACTCACTTTTATTATGTCCGACAAGTTTAGTATTAACCCGTTGACCTTTTAAAGTCAACATTTGACTTTCTTTGACTTTTATAATTATATATATTTTTTTACGTAAATCTGACCCGCGTCAAACGATCCTCTAAATCACATTTTCACGATTCGGGCAAAGAAGAGATTTTATGCGAAACGACATTCCGGACAACTTTTTAGTTTCAGCCGAGACCTGAATCTCGAAGGAAAATGACGAAAATGCCCCTGCAAGAATCTGCTGTAACTTGTATTTTTAATAAAAACGCAGCAGTTTGACCATCGGTTTTGACCCGCTATATCACGTTTTCGTGACTTTGACCAAGAAGGGATTCTTGTAGAAAACATCATTCCGGACAACTTTCGTGTTTCGCCGGAAGGCCGAAACGGACTCGAAAGTGCTCAAAACGACTGTCGAAAATCAGATCAGAATGTATGCTTTATAAAATAGCTGATTGGTAACTTATAAAATTTTCAAACTTCGATCGGCCATAACTTCTTCGTTATAAGGAGTTACGAGGAGTTCGAATTACCGAAACGTACATTAGGACGAACTTTATAATATTTCAAAATCAAAAATCAGTTTTTATGATTTTTTTGAACCTCGCTTTGCGTGACAAACTTTCTGTACGAATTTACCACATCAAAACACCATCAAAATCATTTTCTCAATCACCCAATATCATCATCTAGCTCATTCGACGCAAGTATAATCGGATTTCATCACATGCAATAACTCTAAATCGATTAAATCGTAAAAACAAAAGTAACACAAGTATTTAAAATACTTACAAAGCTATAATAAGCTAGATCGGACAATACTTGAACTCGATTCGCCTCCTTTTATGTCTAGCCGAACTCGAACCAAACCCAACATCTAAAACCGAACATTTTTCCAATTAACCAAGCTTTCAAAAGTGATTATCTAGTTATTTTACACAACCCTTTTCAATCCGAAACCTTTCAATCTAACCCGAATTCTAACTAGAAAAATACCCATTGCATGTGTTATTTTACTGCGTAGATGTGTAGGAAATGAAGAGAGGATTTGGAAAATATAGGTTGATCGGAATGCATGTGATTTTTCCGGCGACCACGGCGGTTTCCAGTGAACGGAAAACTTTTCCGATGGTGGTTTTCGGCCGAACTAGGTGAAGGGGGGGAGGAGGAAGACAATTTTCTAAAAAGAGTTATAAGTGTGTGTAAGCCTCCCTTTTATAGAAAACTATTTTATGCAATTGACAAAAATAGTCTTCCCCTCTTTTATTCTTTATATTTTTGACACGCCACACTTTTACTTAGATAAAAACCGACCACTTTAGCTCGGGATTTTACTACCGAAACTATTTTTATTTCCGTCACATTTTTTTCTTGGTTTAAAACATTTAATAAAATGTGTACATTTTTAAAACACTAATCTGGCTCAAGCCAAGGAACAAAATGACGACATTCATAAAAATAATAGATTTATGATCTTAAAAATAATAACGAGTCGCGTCGTATATTTTTGCGATGCCCAAAATGATTCACGAACGCGCGGTCAAATGATGACTCGCGAAACGTCAAAAATAAATATTTTAAATTTCCGTTCGAAATAAAATACGAAAATAATTATTTACGATAAATAAAATTTTAAATGTCGACATTCGCTTACGAAAAACTCGTAAAATAATAATAATGACGTCGAACTCGCGATCGTCATACGCGTCATGAAACTCGGGTTGTTACAAAGACTGCTCAAGCACTATTAGCAAGGCAAAGAGAAAGAAAAGCTAAAAGCATTATGCTTTTGGCAATTCCTGATGAATATCAGCTAAGGTTCCATGCGATAAAGGATGCAAAGACTCTGTGGGCTGCTATTAAAAGTAGGTTTGATGGTAATGTTGAATCTAAGAAGATGCAAAAGAATGTCTTGAAGCAACAATTTGAAAACTTTTCTGTATCTGACACAGAAGGCCTAGATAAAGCATATGACAGGTTTCAAAAACTTATCAGCCTATTAGAAGTTCAAGGTGCAGCTGTTTCTAATGAAGATGCAAATCAGAAATTTTTAAGAGTTCTACCTTCATTATGGAACAATGTAGCCTTGATTATGAGGAACAAAGATGGTATAGATGATTTGGATATTGATGATCTATACAATAACATAAAAGTGTTTGAAGCTGATATCAAAGGTTCCTCTAGATGATATCAAAGGATCCTCCTAGAGACCAACTTCAAACTCTCATGAATGAGGCCTATTCTCTGCAGCAGAAGACAGCTAGCACAAAAATTAAGATAGTACATGCAAATGGTTGTTTCTACTTGCAACAGGCCATACTATCCTCGTAGGACAATCCCTCTTCATCAACTATACTAATGATCTAATGTACTCATACTTTCTAATTAGTCAAATATACCACAACAAGATGATGAAGACCTAGAGCAAATTGAGTAATGAGGATTTGGAAGAATGACCTTAAATGGCAGGTGGGCCAGTGCCTTTCAAAAGAAGGTTAAGCAATTTTATAAGAAGACTAGAAGAAAGTTAATCTTCAATGGCAAAGAACCTGTAGGTTTTGATAAAACTAAGGTTGAATGCTTTAACTGTCATAGAAGGGGCCATTTTGCAAGGGAATGTAGAGCACCAAGAAATCAAGGGAACAAGAATGGAGATGCAGGGTATAGGAGCAGAGACAACACTAGAAGGACTGTACCAGTGGAGACCTCTGATGCATTGGTTGTTCAGGACAATGCTTTGATTGTCGAAGATGGACTGGGATATGACTGGATTTATATAGCTCAAGATGAACAGACTGAGTTTGCTCTCATGGCCTACACTTCAAACTCAACAGGGTCGGACACAAAGGTACAATCTTGTTCTAAAAACTATGTAAAAACATATGAAAAACTTCAAAAATAGTTTGATGAACAACGACAAACTCTTAGTAAGGCTAATCTAGAAATTGTAGCTTATCAGTTAGGCCTAGAATCTGTAGAGGCTCAATTAGTTGTTCATTAAAAAAAATGAAGCTGTCTATGAAGAAAAGATTGCTATCACTAGACTTAATTAGAATTTGAAGTAAATGACAAAAGTAATGCTATCACTAGACTTAAAAAATAGTTAGATGAAACCTTAAGAGAAAAAGATGATTTAAAAGGTAAACTAGAACAATTTGAAACATCTTCTAAAAACTTAAATAAACTGATTAATAGTCAATTAAGTTCTAAAGATAAAATTGGTCTAGGATATGGAGATCAATTAAATGAAAATGATTCAAGTGGCAGTGAATTATTTAATAGTGTACTTGATAGTCATTCAAGTGATGGAGATGACAATCAAACAAATGATAGGTTCAAAAAGGATAATGGATATCATGTTGTTCCTCCTCATTTAACTGGGAACTACATGCCTCCACTAGCTGATCTATCTTTTGTAGGATTGGATGATTCTGTTTATAGGCCTATAGCAAATAAGACTAGTGCTAGTGTGTCTCAAGTTGAAACAAGTACCTCTCAAACTAGCAATACTAGTGTAGAAATGCCTAGAATTGAATCTGTTAGGCCTAGTGGAGTTATCATTGAAAATTAGGTTAGTGATGATGAGGACATTTTTCAATCTAATGATTTGCAAGCAATATACAAATCTAGTCTTAAAAGGATTGAGTTTACTAATGCTAGGAAGAAATCTGTTAAACCTAAACAAGCTGACAAACCTAGGATAATCACTCAAAATCCTAAGGTAGATAAAAGAGATTGGAATGGAAAAATGACTCAAAAACTAGGGTTAGGATTTGGGTTTACAAATAAAGCATGTTTTGTTTGTGGCAGTTACAGCAATCTAATAAAACATTGTGATTTTCATGAAAAGAGAATGGCTAAAAAGTCTGTTTTGAAAAATATGGGAAAGAATACTGGTCAAAGGGAAATTAAACCAGTTTGGAACAGTGTTCAAAGAATAAATCTTCAAAATAAATTTGTTCCATCTGCAGTCTTAACAAGGTTTGGAAGAATACCAATTAGTGCTGCCAAGCAAAGCTCTCTAAGAGCAACAACATCAACTAGTACATTCAGACTGGTTAATACTGCTACCCATACAAATAGAGTGAATGTTTCAAAATTAAAAACAAATGCTTTTCATAAGTCTCATTCATCTATTAGAAGGTCTTTTTATAAATCAATAGCACCAAATACCAGGATTTCAAATGAAAAAGTTAATACTATCACAGTAAATAGTGTTAATACTGGTGGGCAAGCAGCAGTTAGTGCTGTAAAGGGAAATGGGGTCACTGCTGTTAAGGCCTTAGCAGGTTATGTTTAGAGACCTAAAATGACTGATTTAAACAATGTCTCCAAAGACAATAGTGGATCATGGGTCTAAAAAAGAGTAAATTATATAGATCCATAAGGCAAACTTAAGTCAGTAGTGGCTTGGGTCCCCAAGAGACACTGACTCTCTTACTTTTGTGCAGGGAAATCCACAACAAGCTTTGAAGAACAAAGAAATATTTGACAGTGGATGTTCCAGGCACATGACAGGGAACAAAGACTTGCTTAATGACTATCAAGACATTGATGGAGGTTTTGTTGCTTTTGGTGGAAGTGCTAGAGGTGGTAAGATAACAGGAAAAGTAAAGATAAGAACAGATAAGTTAGACTTTGAAGATGTGTTTTTTGTCAAAGAACTAAAGTTTAATCTTTTCTCTGTCTCACAAATATGTGACAAGAAAAACAGTGTTCTTTTCACTGAAACTGAATGTCTTGTTTTGTCTCCTGATTTTAAGCTACTTGATGAAATCCAAGTACTGCTTAGAGTTCCAGGGAAAGCAATATGTACAACTTTGATTTAAAGAATGTTGTTCCTTCTGGAGATTTAACTTGTTTGTTTGCAATAGCCACAATTGTTGAGTCTAAATTATTAGGCGGAGAAAACCGTTTATACGTCGCTTACTTACTTTTCCGACACTAAGGTAGATGTCGAGTCCTAATCTTAGCTAAGAACCAATCTAGACTTCACTAAGTCTTCACACAATCACAAGAGTATACCACTCAGGATTGACACACATTCCAAATCACACCCAATAATACCATTATACACACTTGGAAACCTACACGCGATCCAATTATACAACGACACAAAACAAAAGAAATAGACTGAATGTGATCCTGAAGAAAAGAGAGAGAGAGAGATACTATAACAATTTCGTATGTAGCCAAATACTATTTTTCTTCTCTTGCCTTGAATAGAAAGTGTGAAGAAGGGAGAAGAAAGAATTATCACTTGAAAAAAAAACAAGGAATGATAGTGATCAAGATATGAGTTTTTAAAAAGAAAGGAAAAAAGAGAGAAAACGATATTGATAGGAACTTTTTGGCAAGAAGAAGTCTGTTTTTTTTTTTTTTTTTTTTTTTTATATTTTTTTTTTTTTTTTTTTTTTTTTTAAAAAATGGGGTGGCCCAGTATTTATAAATGGACAAAAAATTGACCGTTACAGCTGGCGGCGTTCTCTAGCGTCCCTTAATATATAAGGGCCGCCGCTAGATTTTTCCGCTTCTATTTATTGTCCTTTTTGTGGTGAAGTTTGTACTGTTATGAACCTTCCTATTTTGAGGGGGAAATTTTTGAAATTAAATTTTAATTTTTTAAATACAAACATTTCTTTTATTGAATAATAATTGTTTTTTATATTTATAAAACTTTTGTGGAAGTAATAAGATTTAAGAAAAATTATTTTCTTGACTTACTAATCATTTAATAGATTTATTAATCCATACCTTAAGTGATTAACTCCTATAAATAAATTGTTATGATTAGTAATTTATAAACGTTAATTTTAGGTCGTAAACGTTTTCAAATTTTGTTATTAATCAAAACATTGAGCAGGTCAAAAAAATATAAATAACGTTTTTGGACATTATTTGTATTAACAATCTCCCCCTTTTTGATGATGACAAAATATAAACTCATTTAGTATAAAATTTGAAGGTTTATAAATTATTAATGAGTTTAATTCTACTTCTCCCCCTTTTTGTCGAATCCAAAAAGGTTGATCGTCGAGTTGAGTAGAGAGAAAGAAATCGACGATACAAGACTCCCCCTTGATGTAAGCTCCCCCTTGTTCGGGGCACCAAGGTATCGATCTTACGATAATTTGTTTGCTACAAAACAAGATTAGAGGTACAAGTGCAAGCAAGTATAGCATGACAAATATCTTAAAGATTCAATCCACACATTTTGAAGCATAAATAAAGTTCATTGAAATTCATAGATAAGTCATATATGGTCACAAGGACTATATATATGAGAATACAAGCATAAGATAATGACAATCAAGACATAACATATTAAAGCATCTAATGAAGATAGACTAGTAGTTGATTCTTGACTTCAAAGGATGTGATATTCAAAAGATAGGAGACTTTTATTAAAGCAAATTAATCACAAGAGTGTGATTAATTGAAGAGTGAGAACGAAGAAGATGGTGACTCGTTTTGGTGATGGACTTGTGATTGGGGTATGAGACGGGTGATGAGGAATTGAATGAAATTAATTTCATTCCTCAATGAGTGCAAGTGGTTGGTGGTGTACCGACAACAATGACAAAAACTAGCATGACAACCTACTTGAGCATTAGTAGGAGGTTGAACCATTGGATGGGGTGGAGAGGATGGTGTGGATGTTTGGGAATCAATGAGTGAGGAGACGGTGTAGAGTTGGTGGATGATTTGATCTCTTTGTGGGTAGTTCATAGGTGGTGAAATGGAGTGAGTGGTGTTTCTTGAAGGTGGTGGTGTTGAGTTATTGTGACGAGTGGGTGATGATTTTGGTAAAGGTGTCTATCGCTTCCAAACTTGACGAACCGACATCCTTGGTTTTCTAGCAAGGTTAGGATGATGATTTGAGTAAGACATTTGTGTGGAGGAAGATAGTATGAGGAAGATTGTGATGATGAGAAAAATGAGAGGAGATGGAAATTTAAATAATGAAAGTATGAAGAGAGAATGGCAAAGCATGGTGTTGGAGATGAAGGTTGAAGAAAGTGTGTGTTCAAAGAGGGAAATTCCAGCAATGTCTAAGAGTAGGGTGGTCAAAATTATAGAAAAAGAGAATATTTTTGAAATGTTGTTTCCATCCTGACGGCGGTCCCTTATTGTTGGGTGGTCCCTTATATGTAATGGGGCCGCCTGATATATAGGGGGTGGGGGGGTGTGGTGTTATTTTTAGCCTATGCATCATTTATGAATTTTCTTGTGTACCAGATGGATGTTAAAAGTGCCTTTCTCTATGGCACTATTGAAGAGGAGGTATACCGTATATGTAAGCCAACCTCTAGGTTTTGTGGATCCAGAATTTTCAGAAAATTTTATAAGGTGGAGAAAGCCTTATATGGCCTACATCAAGCTTCTAGAGCTTGGTATGAAACACTTTCTACCTATCTGCTGGATAATAGATTTCACAGTACAAAATGACAAGACTTTATCATAAGAGGAGTCCAGGTTGAATTATCTACTGGTACAAGTATATGTAGATGACATTATCTTTGGTTCTACTAGAAAGTCTTTGTGTATAGATTTTGAGCAAATTATGCATAAAAGGTTCTAAATGAGTTCCATAGGGGAACTCACTTTCTTCTTAGATTTACAAGTCAAGTAGAAAAATGATGGGATCTTCATTAGTCAGGACAAGTATGTTGGTGAAATCTTGAAGAAATTTGGCTTTTCTAGTATAAGGACAGCCAGTACTCCTATGGAAACCAACAAGGCTTTAGCAAAAGATGAAGAAGGTGAGGATGTTGATGTCCATTTATACAGGTCAATGATTAGGTCATTGATGTATCTTACATCCTTAAAACCAGATATTATGTTCTCTGTTTGTACTTGCTCAAGATTTCAAGTTCAACCAAAAGTTTCCCATATGTTTGCAGTAAAAAGAATCTTTAGATACCTAAAAGGTCGACCCAAATTGGGCCTTTGGTATCCTAAAGACTCTCTTTTTATATTGGAAACCTTCTCAGACAGTGATTATGCAGGTGCCAGCTTGGACAGGAAATCCACAACAGGAGGTTGTCAATTTCTTGGTTCAAGGTTAATATCTTGGCAGTGTAAAAAGCAGACTGTGGTGGCTAACTCAACTACTGAAGCTGAGTATATTGTTGCTTCTCAATGTTGTAGTCAAGTGCTTTGGATCCAAAATCATTTGTTAGATTATGGATATAATTTCATGCAGATAAAGATTCATGTTAACAATGAGAGTGCTATTTGTGTTGTCAAGAATCCTGTCTATCATTCCAAAACAAAGCATATAGAGATTAGGCATCATTTCATTAGAGACCCACGAGAAGATGATTGATAGAGAGGTCAAGTATACACACTGATAATAATGTAGTTGATTTGCTCACTAAAGCTTTTGATGTGAGTAGATTTAATTTTCTGGTGGCAAGCATTTGTATGCTTAATCTATAGCTGCATGGTCTCAGGGGAGGTTAATGGTGTATAAGTGCAGTGGATTATACACAAGTGCTATTTGGATTGAAGTTGGAAGGTAAATATGATGATTAATTACTTAGTACTGCTGCCTTAGGCTTTCCTACTTGAAGAAACTATGTACCGCTGTTAAAAAATGTTATACTGCTAGGCTTAGTTAGTGCTGCTCAAAAGTGTTTAAAGATGATTTTGATGGATATATTGGGTTCATGATGCTCTTTGGACTGGTTTTAAGAGTTAAACATGGTGAGAAGTTAGTTAGTACTGCCAGGCTTACTTTATGCTGCTGGGCCAACAGTTAGTACTGCCGGGCATAAAGTTAGTGCTGCCAGGCAAACTTAGTACTGCTGGGTTACCGTTAGAGAAATAACCGCTAGGGGTCTATTGTGTAATTATAACGATTTCTTCTTCAAGAGGTTTCCTAAACTCTATAAAAATCGTTCTCAATCACACTTTAACCTCACCTAATTTCTCTCATACTCTCTAAATTCACAAACCCTAATCGATTTTTCTCACCGACCAACTGAATTCATCAACTATGGCTGATCTTGCATTCGTTCAACAACATAACATGGTTGCTTATTTGGAAAAGAATGATGGGAATGCAGATTTTCATCAGATATTAGACTTCTTGACTTCCAGTTCGATCAATTTTGCTCTCACTGTAAGTCCAACTATCTATGCTTCATATATTGAACAGTTTTGGAACACTGCTAGTCTCAAAACAATCAATTCTGAGAAGCAAATACATGCCAAAGTAAATGGCAAGGCTGTGGTAGTATCAGAATCATCAGTGAGGAGAGATCTTCACTTGAATGATGAGGATGGTACTGCTTGCCTAACAGTTAATGAAATTTTTGAAAACCTTGCACTGATGGGATATGAAACAGCTTCTAACAAATTAAATTTTTACAAAGGTTTCTTTTCTCCTCAGTGGAAGTACCTGATACATACCATCCTTCATTGCTTAAGCTTAAAATCTACTTCATGGGATCAATTTTCTATAAATTTGGCTTCTGTAATTATTTGCTTAGCAAAGGGTCAAAAGTTTAATTTTTCTAAATTGATTTTTGATGGTATGTTAAGGAACTTGGATCCAAATAATTTTTTAATGTATCTAAGGTTTTTGAAATTATTCTTGAATATTCAACTTCCAAATTTGGTGATACCTTTTAATGATATTTATGAAACACCAAAGCTTACTAAAAAGGTTTTTACAAATATGAGGAAGCCAGGAAAAGGATTTTCTGGCAGAGTCACACAATTGTTTCAAAATATGTTGGCTCCTCCAGTAGTAGTTGGTGAAGGTTCAGAGCAACCCACTGAACCCCAACCCACATCTTCTACTGCTCCTTAAGAAATTTTAACTCAAGTTGCTACTGCTACTGCATCACAACCACCAAAAGACCCAAACACATATAGGAGAACCAAAAGAGGTCAGAACACCAAGGTACCTCAGTCTGGTGGTTCCCAAAAAATGTGTGATGAGCTATCATGAGGCGATGTATTCATAGTGGGAAAAGGGCTATCACTACTGATGCTAGCTTAGATGCAGCACTGAACATGATAACATCACTAAGACCCCAATCCCATGGCAACGACTTACTGAGTGGCCTCATCCTCAGGGAAAAGGTTCAGGTAGTGGTCCTTGGCACCAAGAAACCATGGGGGTGCTCCTGCTCAGACTAGGTCTGAGAGAGTGCTTGAACAGCCCATTGAACCACCTCTCTCAGAAGGTCACACATCTGGAAGTGGGGAGGGCAGGATGGAACATCAATTTGAATTGACGGCTAATGTACCAATCACACCCCATGATTCACCTCTCCTAGGAGGTTACACACCTGGAAGTGATGAGGGTAGACTGAAACTACAAGAATTGATGACTATGTGTACAAAATTATCAAAACAGGTGCTTGACTTGGAGAAAGAGAAGGATGCTCAAGCTGTAGAGATCTCAAACTAAGAAAATGGGTCAAGAGATTAGAAAGACAAAGGAAGTCAAAGCACCTCACAACCCAGAAGTAGGTAAAATACGGACAGGTTTGAGTCTTCAATGAGATTTGGAGGAGAGTGATGCATCCCACAGGGGAGGCAAAATGACAAGGCGAACCCCATGCTTCCATGAAAGTGACTTTGATGATTTGATGATGAGACAGTATTGATGCTTCAACAACCTGAGTTAGTACTGCGAGGCACCAGTATGGAGATGCTTTTTAGACAAATTTAAAGCTTAATCTGATATCTCAAGGATTAGTACTGATAGGTTAAGCAAAGCAGTATAGTTGGATTTGGTGTGATCATAAACAACTGGAAGTCTTGAGTGGAATGGATTACAACTGGTATGTTGTTTTTTTAACAGTTCTTAACTTTTATTCATGGGCTATGCATAGATATGAATCCTCATGAATTCTCACATGTCTATCTAGTTATTTCTAGTGTGCTTGTGATGAATAGAGGCATGTTATTGCATAGTTATTAGAGAACAAGTTAATACTGTTAGACTAATATTAGTACTGCTAGGCAAAAAGTTAATACTGCCAGGCTAATATTAGTACTGCTTGTTACCGTTAATACTGTTGGTGCATAACCAAGCACCCGAGGGTGAAGGTTCAGCAACACCACCTGAACCCCAACCCACACCCTCTACTTCACAACCAAATGTTTCTGAACCTCAAACAGAACCACTTCCAACTGAAACACCTCCACCAGTTTTTCATGAACCTCAAATCGAAGCTCACATTAAGCAACTACTCCCATCTCCAACTACATATCAAAGAAAAAGAAAGACTAAAAAACATATGAGAACCAAAAAGGACACTAAGTTACCTTAGACTAGTGTACCTCAATACCTTAGAGCATATGAGGCTATCCATAAGGAAGGGGGTGATAGTGTGGAAAGGGCTATCACTATTGCCGCTAGCTTAGATGCAGCACAGGACAGTGATAACATAATTAGGACCCAGACTACGGCAATGCCTAATGTTGACATTCCTCAGGGAATGGATACACGTGGCAGTCTCAGGCGCCAAGATACTATGGGCGATGCTCCTGCTCAGACTAGGTCTGAGAGAGTGCTTAAACAGCCTATTAAACCACCTCTCTCAGAAGGTCACACATCTGGAAGTGGGGAGGGCATGATGGAACATCAATTTTAATTGATGGCTAATGTACCAATCATACCCTATGATTCACCTCTCCCAGGAGGTTACACACTAAAAGTGATGAGGGTAGACTGAAACTATAGGAATTGATGATTATGTGTACAAAATCGATAAAACAGGTGCTTGACTTTTAGAAAGAGAAGGATGCTCAAGCTGTGGAGATCCTCAGACTAAAGAAAAGAGTCAGTAGATTAGAAAGACAAAGGATGTCAAGCACCTCACAACCAAGAAGGAGGAAATACAGACAGGTTGAGTCTTTAGATGATGATTTAAATGAAGAGGATGCATCTAAACAGGGGATGAGTAGTGACAATACAGAGCTAATGTTATGCAATTGCTGAAATGGAAATTGCATGAAAATTATGGAGTTCACACTCTGTTTATGGATGGTACACCTACGGAGATTAATATGCTAGTAGAGAAAAAGTACCTACTGTTCAAGAAATTATTGGAGAAGATGCTGAACTTGCAGTTAGAAGCTGAAGAAGAAAGTACTATGGCGTTTAAGCTTATCAAGTTTATCAAATCAATGCTTGAAGAGTAGTAAAATGTTTGAATACATCCTCCTAATGACCAAGATGCTTAAACTGAAGAAACTTGAAAACTTGAATGATTTGACCAAGTATAATTATCCATGTTTTTTTTTAAGGAGAGGATTTTTTTTTTTTTTTTTGGGAAAAAATTTTTTTTTTTGAAAAAAATTACCTACTGCCCCCAGTTGACTAACTGTTTATGTACTACTGCTGAGTTTCCCCCAAAGAATTGAAAATAACTGCCCTTGCATAAAGACTGAAGAAAAAATAGAATAAGTAGTTAGTAAACTCTAGTTTTTTAAAAATTTTTAGTTTTTTTTATTTTAGTACTGGAGTACAAAATGTTATAGTACAAAATCATATAAAGTTTTTTTAAGTACTTGTTTATTTTAAATAGTTTAAGTGGATGTTTTTTAGTAAATTAATTTATAGTTAGTAAACTCTTAAAAAAGTGATAATAGTTATACACCCCCCCCCCCCCGAGGGGCCCTAAACCGAAAATTGCGCAACCAGAAAATTTAGCCAAATTTTTTTTTGGTTTTTACTAAAATAGCAAAACCCCACCCCCCCCAATCCACCACGATAAAAATAGAAAAGTGACTCCCTCAAATAAAAAGACCGTTTAAACCAACAGTGTTTTCCAAAATTTTAAATTCAGAGTTAAAAGAAGCGTATTTTAGTATCCCCACCTCAATCCGTAACCAACCGTCTATTTAACAAACCATGAAAAAACAAATTGTTTTTTTTATCAATAAAAAGATAAAATTTGTTCTTTTTAAACACCAAAATGATTAATTTGTTTTTTTTTTTACAAGACCGGAACACAACAAAGAATCCCCCTTCATAATAATTCCATGCACCCAACAAAAACGCAACTACACTCCCAACGCATTCGTGGCCCTTCCAAGCCATTGGTTTTACCGGAATTAAAAACATGTTTAAAAAACGTCCAACCACAAAAAAAGCCTGAGTGAATTTTCCCCCAATAGAAAAGTTTTTAAAAATTAATCCAAATTTAATTAAAAAAAAACCTTTGTGAAAACACATTAAATAAGTTTTTTCCTCGGATAATAACAGCAAAAAAAAAAGCAAATTGTATAGCCAATCTTCTTTTTTATTTCCTATTCCAACGCAAATAAGCCCTTCCATGACACCCGAACCGTTTTTAACCAAAACATACGTTAAATTTTTCCCATAATGCCTTAAAAAAGGAGCCCCCAAAACAAGTATTATTGTGTCCCCATCTTTTACCTACTACTTTTCTAATAACAAAAATTCCCCATCTTGATAAGGGTGGGTCACAAGGATTCCAAACCCCCCGGACAGGTTTTTTTTTTGTTCAAACCCAATAGATTTTTTTTAGTTTTTTTAATGCATTAAAGCGTTTTTTACCTCCAACAACAAGGGAAATTTTAACGTGTTTCAAATGAAAATAAAAGGACCCTTTTTCCCGAACCCCAATAGCTGAAATTATTGCGGAATAACCAATCTCCATAAACGATCTACAATACCATAAAAATCATATGTGTTTTCCGATTTTAATAAAACAAAACATGTAACCCCCACCGGGTTTAGTATTAAATAAAAACCATATGCTTTTCTATAAATTAATTTATTACTGCTAGCCTATGAACCTCACCTTAAAGCAAATAACACCAATTCAATCATTTCAAATCAACCAAGCGCAATAAAACCTTCACGTCCGTTAACGTCTGACCCTATATAGTACATAGATAAGATTCATTGCAACGTGACTAAAATAATAAACATAACATATAATATCCCTACTTTGGCATCAATACAGATACAAACATAACATTTAACAAAACCAATACAAATAAATATATTTATACATATTATATATAATACCAAATAATGGTATATTACCCAATAAAAATGTATAGCATATAATATGTTAATCACAATAATATATATAATTAAATTATTTAAATAGTGTTAAATAAATATAAATGTAAAATAAATAAAGTATATATAATATTATTGTTATATCTATAAATTGATTATGTATAAATAAATATATTAATAATAATAATATTAATATATATAATAGCCAATTTTATTACGTTATACACAAATCAAAAATACTAAATAAAATCTTCTAAGTGTTGCCGACTCAAAACAATTTCCGCTTTTTTGATCAAACTGTTAACTAATAATTACAACGTTTTTTTTAATAAAGTTGTTTCCCAATTTTTTTTTAAGAAAGCTTGCCTGAAAGTAAGAAATATATAAATCCCCTACTTAGCTAATTTCAATTCTTAAGTTTTTTTAAACTAACATTACGCCCTCCCTTTTTTTTTCCCCTTTTGGTTTTTATAAACCTAATTATCAAAGTATAACCCGCACAGTTTGGACTTTTTCAAAAATCAACTTCGTAAGTTGAAAATACCTTTGTTTTAACTCCAAAAAATAAATCCCAAACCTTAAACGTTGGCCGTAAAAAATCTTCGTTTTTTTTTAAGGATTTTTTTTATTTTACAAAGCCTTACCCTATTAATAAGCCAAAAAAACGACCCTTTAGGAAAACATCCCCTTTTTATCATAATTTCAAAAGCCTAATTTTTTAGGAAATTTTTTTCAAAAATTTACCCTCCGACACTCTTAATGGTTCCAAGTTCAAAACATATTCTTAGTCAAAACAAGAAATCAATTTTCTCGACACGCTATGGTCAAGTCAAACTTTCTGGTCAACAAAAGTCAACACAAAGTCATATCAAAACTTGTTTTTACCAAAATCCAACTATTCCAACATGTTTAACTAGCCTAAAAACATGTACTAAAACTATCAAACATATGTTCATACTTGAAATACTTTCAAACCCATTTTGCACTTGAATCAACTAGCTACAATTGCATACATGTAATAATCATCAAATAAATCAAGACATAAACATAAACAAGTGCTCACAAAGCAATAACAAAGTTTGATTTTTGTTTTCCCCTTTGCTAGACCGTATGGACGAACACCAAAGACCAACTAAAACCCTTTTTCAAATTAAACCACTTCAATATTATAACAATCTACCAACTAGAAACACTTCCTTATATACCAAATCAATAGAAATTGACCAAAAACCCAACTTCTTAAATACTCATTGCATTTGAGATTTCTTTAGTGGGATTTGTAGAGGATTGAACAAGGATTAATATGGTATAATCGGATTTAAATGCATGTAAGTAACAAATTTTTGGCAATGATTTGTGTGTGTGGGTTTGAATTCGACGGCAACAAGGAGAGGAGGAGCAAGAAAAATGAATTTTTTTTATAAAAGAGTGAAATGGAAGTATTAGGCCTCCTTTTATAGAAATAGACTTTGATATATTGGCAAAACTAGTCTCTCCGTACTCCATCTCTTTTAAAATTAGTACAAGTCATCCTTTTAATAAATAGCATTCGGCCAAAAACTCGAGTCACACCACGTTTGTACATATTTTAAATCCGTCCCACTAAATATAGTTTAAAACCTTTAATAAAACATTAAACCTCGTAAATCACGAACTTTAAACACGGTTTTTACAAAAACTCGGGGAAACAACGAAAAATACAAAATTAACTTATTTACGCTCTCGGAGCAATAAAATATATTTTTCTGACTTTCTTAAATGCTAAAAACAAATAGAAACTAAATCACGGAATAAAATTTACCAATAAATGGAAATTCTAATCAACCACATATAGCATAACGACTATAATTATTTACGTAATTAAAAATAACTATCTTAGGCTAGGGATAGACGTTGACCTGAAACTCGGGTTATTACAGATTTGCATGAGATATATTAGGAATAGATATGCATTATCATTTTACGCGTTTTGTAAGCCTATTAGGGTTTCCTTGGTGTATAAAAGGAACCCTATGGCATAGTTAGAATGATGAATTCATAGTTAGTTATTCTGTAACCTTAGCAGAATATTTGCAATCAATATATTCAAGTTTAGTA
>BQNB010061883.1:3720-30515 GCA_026074375.1 Tanacetum coccineum
TTTTCGTTCGTTGTTGTTTGTTACTTTATTCACACATGTAACTTTTATGAACTTTATCATATTTCCTTTAATAATATGTACTAATTATTGAAAGCATAAGGATTCAAAAGCATTTTATGTAACATGGAGAAACTGTTTTGCTTAATTAATTCAAATATTTTATATGTTAGGCTTTGATATAATAAGAAGATTAATTGATGGCTGAAGAAGTTCTAATGCAAGAAGTTGGATATCGTCCGCGAAAGAGAAATATAGGGCACAAGTAGGGAGAGAAAGGGAAGAAGAAAATGAAGGTGCATCATTCGTGGTTGTTGGTTAATTTATTTACGATAGGTAGATAACATCATTCGTAGTTTTTTGTTAATTGTGTTTAATGGTAATAAATCATTTATTCATTATTCATGGTTGGTGATACTTCATTTGTATTACATTTCTGTTACAAAGAAATAGTTGTTATAGTTCGTGTATTCATTATGTGTTACATTAATTCTACCATTAGATTTTTCTACGGATGGAAAATGATGCTAATGATAAAACCCATTAAATTTCACCGCTATAATTATTTTGTGTGACGGGTGGATATGGGCGGCTTTGTGTAACGGGTTGATATGGGTAATTTTGGGTAGCGGTGATTTTGTGTAAATAATCGGGTGGTTTTGTGAAACAGGTCGATATGGGTGATTTTCTTACATGCTAAAATGCCCGGATAACTTCAAAATATTTTTTGCTTAAGGGTCGTAAAATTATATTATTCAGGTTATACTTATAATTAAAAAGTACTTAAAAGTTATAAGATGCTTACAATATGCGTTTATGAACATAGTGACAAAATCACTCATCATGCTAAATTTCTAACTTATATGAACGTACATATATTCTCCTAAATAATGTTATCTTTTATTATCATATTATGAACATGATTACTTAATTATCTTATTTCATTGGACCGTAAAAAGCAAACGACGAAGAGGTTTTGATAAATGTAGTCGATAAAATTCTTATAGGATCGGTTGATGACCCCGTTAACATCTATTATCGATTTTACTTATCTAAACATTTTGGATAACATAAATGATCTGTCATACTTCCAAAGAAAAGCTATTCTTGCTCCAACGAATGAAGTTGTGGACATTATAAACCATCATTTGTTGGAAAATCTCCAAATGGCTTACTTAAGTTGCGACAACAAAGATAAAACCGGACGTGGTGCTGCCCTAGATCAATCCATTTTCTAACCAGATTTTATCAATTGATTGAAGTTCTCAGGTGTTCCAAACCACATACTTGCGTTAAAAGTAGGACACCCGATAATGTTATTGAGAAATATTGATCAAGCAAATGGATTGTGTAATAAGACAAGACTCCGAGTTCTTAAATTAGCAAGAACTTCTATTAGTGCACAATTCATTAATGGAACAAACTATGGAAAAAATATTATCATATCGAGGTTGAGAATTACTCTGTTTGATAAACGTTTACTACTTAAGATCGTTTTTAAATTTTTTTCCTTTGTTAGTTTCATTTTCCATGACAATTAATAAGAGCCACGCTCAATCGCTTTCAAAAGTTGGTTTGTACCTGTCACGTCCTGTTTTCAGACATGGACGATTATACAATGTTGTTTAAAGACTTAAAGTAAAAGAGGTTTGAAGGTTGTCGTTTGTGATGAGGATGGTAATATCTCTAAAACTACTACAAATGTTGTCTACAAAGAACTACTAAAAGGACTATGAACAACGTTCAAGAGGTATGTACAATCTACATATCACTGGCTTTTTACTATATTTTAAAGTCTAATGACTTATTGATCACAATCTACTTTTACTTACATTTTGAATTAATTATTAGGTGCTCACGGAGTGGATATTGGCTATTAACTTGATTAGTGCTCACATACATCCTTTGCTATTCAAAAGACCATTAGAGACCAAAATGCATCGACGATTTTTTAATAATAGCTACAAACTAAATATTTATCGATTAATTCACGTATTATCTGATTATTTCTTTCATATATTAACAGAACATGTTTATGTTCGTTGTTTTTCTTATTTTATTTACGCATATAGCTTCTTAGAAATTAAATTCTTTAAAGTACCCCGTGAGTCCACGGGTCTTTAAGTTTTTAAAGTTGTTTTTGTAGATGAAAACAGTTTGCTATTACAAAATATTTTGTGGGGGCATTGGGTCAATGTAACCAAAAGACACCTTAACATAGCGGAACTTCTTTTCATAAATAAATATTTTGCTTCGTTTAAAAACATGGGTTACTTATGACATTTTGAGGTTTTTTTTTTAAAACAACAAGAGTGGATGGGACATCCTATAATCGATGTTTCTAATCAAAAAATTACGTTCCAGAAACATGATCATTTCGTATTGCTCGGTTCCAAAACGGGATCCTCCCGTCTTGGTACCGTAGCCTTCTTTATTAGTAGGTTTACCGATTTTTTTTTTTGGCGATTTTCATGGTACCGTACCGGGTAAAGAGAACCCGTACTATTTGCAAATCAAGTTGCTAGTATTATTTTGGGAAGCTAGGGACATAAGAATGTTTTATTCAATTCTAGGGCCATTTAAAATCAATTCATCCTATCATTTTCTTATTTCATGCAATCCAAACAAAGTCACTTCAAAAGGTGCTTTCATTTCTTATACATGAAATCCAAAAAAACACTTACAAAAGAGTAGCTACATGAAAGGGGCTTAGTTGACATCTAATAATGTCACATAAAAAATACAAGAGGTTGCACCCGGCTCAATTGCAAGGATATCAAATTTCATTTAGGCTCGCAGTGACTGTCACACGTTCGTTAACGCACGCATTATTTGTACTAAGCTTTTGGATATATAAAATCATATAAAACATTCGTCCATATATGAGCACCTGCATGTTGACAGCACCTACTATTGTAAATTATTTAAAAAAAAGGCAATAATAATGATGGTTGGTTGATTGTATACGTAAAAAAATGTTTTTTTTCATCATTATAAGTATTTTATGAAAGGAATAACAAGAGTGAAATTTCAAAAATTAACTAAAATGGAACATTTGTTAAATACACATTATGATTTTAGTACCGAACTAGATGGCACATCCCCTCTCATTACATCCTCTAGACGGTCAACAAGAATTATAGAAAATAAATAAAGCAACAAGCTTAAAAAGCTTAAATAGACTTAGCCAAAATAAACAGCAAACAGCCCAAAAGCAAAAAACCACATATTCAACGAGTGCTTTGGTTTGTTGAAAACCTAAAAAATAATAAAATAATCATTTACAATAAACAAACCACCATAATATTACTTCGCCATTAGAATACTTTGGATATTTTTAAGGTTAATAATTAAATTGGGAAAGTCGATTTTAAGTTGTTGATTACAGTTGTCACCCTTTTTCATGAGCGAGAATTTGGTATTTATTTAAACACTTTTTTTTTCTTTTAGTTTGTAAGTATTTATAGCTTTTATTTATTACATAAAACGCTACAAATTAAAAAGCAATTTTCCACTTTATGGTTCATTTTAATTATTCATTAACGCATTTATAAAGCTTTCATTTTATGAGGAAGACAAAGTACGTTATTATATCTAAACGTTTAAAGAAATTCAAAACAATATTGTAGGACGGTTGAAATTAACAGAATGGCTCAACAAATCTTCATCTTCAGTAAGCAAACTAAATTTACGGGATTAATAATGGCAAATTCATATTTATTCAAATTTGAACTAAAATATCTCAATGGTTTTCAATATGGTTAATAGACAAAGATGTTACTAAAGTTTGCTAAAATATTCGATTACGTTACTAAAGTTTAAAACGTTACATATAGGTTACTCAAGTATACGGGTTTATTTTATAGGTTACTGTACGTTTTATAAAGTTATGCTTAGGTTATTCCTAACGTGGGCAACCAGATGATTTACCGGTTCCCTTGTCCATGTCAGCACTAAAGTTTAAAATGTTACAAGCAAGTTACTATAGTTCATGAGTTGATTATAATGGTGTTACTTGAACCTTAATAAAAAAGTTACACTCGTTAAATAATTACCTCATATTATTTATTACGTCCATTTTCATCTATTTTTGTAAGTTTTTATCTATTTTTGTACATTTTCGTCCGTTTTGTACTTATTTATACGTTTTCGTTCGTTATGTATTTATATATCCATGTCATTTATATTTTTTAATTAATCAATAAATAATTTACAATCATTTAATTTATTTACGTGCGTTTTCGTTTGTTTTCGTTCATTTTGTATCGGCGTCACTTGTTTAGTTGTCCCATTGTATCACTCGCAACCAAAATCTTGTACATAGTCATTTATAGACTAGGCCGCTCCTCGTTTTCATCCTTCAATCTAATCCTATTAATCTACTCCAACTTACTCATGAAGCCACAATATGTGATGATTGTTTTCTTTCTCAGAATTTCTGGATATATAGGTACCTCCTTGCTCTCCAGCACGAGAACATTTTTTTTGTTGGAACTTATTCTTTTGTTAAACACATCTAAATTAAAAATAAAAAACATTAGATATTTCTACCCATTTTTATTTCATTAATCCGATTGCATTAAAAACACCAAAATACATCAATAGTTTACAAAAATATCCATTTTTTCATACGTCTTTGTACATTTTTATATATTTTTGTATGTTTTATACGTTTTTTACGTATAAAAACGTAAAAAATGTACAAAAGTGTACAAAAATGTAAAAAAAATAAACGTACAGGAAACGTACAAAAACGTATAAGGTTTGAACGTACTATGAAATAAGGCCCCGCAATCCCACAACGATTGAATTGGTTGGATAAAAAAATATAATTTAAAAAAACCTGTATCAGTAAGGTTAAAAACTATGGGAGTAACTTAAATAACCGGTAACCAAAAGTGAGTAACCTATCTGTAATGTTTTAAACTTTAGTAACGTAATCGAACATTTTAACAAACTTTAGTAACATCTTTGTCTATTAACCATTTTCAATAAGTACGAAATGTAGTAGTACTAGAGTTACTTATTTTTCTTCAACCATCAAACACAAGTATAACGATAATGTGGAAATTTATGAAATTGGTCAACTAGATAATCTACGAAAACTACTTGTATATTACAAAATTACTCGTAATTAACCAATTTATGTTCAATATATCTTTAGCGTTCTCCACAAGTTTTAGTTAATACTAGTTATAATACACGTGCACACACGGGGTTTTTGACAGAAAAATCTAATTATGCACAAGGCCGGTCCGTGTTTTTGCTCTGCACAGGGCGAAAACCCGACCTCTAAAGGATTTACCCCTTATTTATAAATTGCACATTATTATTATCGATTTGAAACGAGTCAAGTTAAGCGGCTCGGCTCCACGCCAATCACTAGTAATCTAACAAGTAATTGAAGTTGTTTAAATCAATGGATAAGATTTAAGAATCAATTGATCCGCTTGACTCGAAACCTATTGTCACTGTTTGTTCAAAAAATAAAGAAAGAATGGTTCATATTGGGTATGTTCGCTTGATGATATACTTTTGTTACTGTTTTGATATATTTATTAGCTGTTGAATATATTTGTTTGTTATACTATTTGTGGCATTGTTGGAAAAGGGAAAAAAAGAAAAAAAATATGTTCGTTGTTGCCGGCTATTGTTCTTTGGATCTGTTCAAGCCATTGGAAGGGGTGGCTAGAATATGATTGGATGATGAATATTACATGGTTGTTAGTGTTGACGTGGAGAATAAGGTTTGATCATTTGATGATTGGGTTAATACACAAAAATCTTACTAAAGTTTGCCTAAATGTTCATCTAAGTTACTAAAGTTTTTTTGGTTACAAAAAGTTTACTCAAGTTTACTCAAGTATACAGGTGAATTTTTTTAAGGGTAAATAAGCCAAATAATAAGCCTCTTTGTAAAGGTTCAGTAACCCAAAAAATAAATCCGTATACTTGAGTAACCTCTTTGTAACTATTTTAAACGTTCAGTAACCCAAATGATAAATCCGTATATTTGAGTAACCTATTTGTAATGAAAAAAACTTTAGTAACTTAGGTGAACATTTTGGCAAACTTTAGCAACATATTTATGTATTAACCCTTTGATGATTTGATTATTATTTTCTTACTTTATGGTATACTTTGCTTCAGTTTGTAAGTTTTTTATTTGATTGATTTATCTGAAGTTCGATATATAGATCAGCAAAGTGGTGTGGTTTTAGTTTAATTGTATTGATACGGTATTTGCATTGGTTTGGAGATAATTTGCATCCATCCGTATTATTTCGTTTGTTTAGGTTTGATAGTTTTGCTCGCATCGCTGTCGGTATCGTATTTGGTATTTGGTATTTGCATGGGGTTCGATTGGTATTGGTACTAGTATCGGTATTGAATGGTTCTGGTTGCCCGGTTATGTTGATTACGCTTGGTTTTGCATGTTTCTCGTTACAAGCCTGCTTTACATATTGCAGATGTGTTTGGTTCCGCTTGGTTTCGCATGATTCTGCCTGGTTATACGTCTGCTTTACAGATTGCAGATGTTTTTGGTTGTCTGGTTATAGGTCTGCTTTACAGATTGCAGATGTGTTTGATTCTGGTTCTGCTTGGTTTCTTGTATGCACATATTTGGATTAGCTTTATGATGAGACTTGTCTTAGCATCGAGTCTTCACTCTGGGACACTCTGCTCTGTGTTTGTTTTTCAGTTCTTGTTTATTTTATGTTTGGCAAACTCTCAATGTTCATCGCTGCCGCATTATGAGTTTGAGGGGGGATGTTAGCTAATAAGGCCTATAGGCCTGGCCCACTTGTTTAGGCCCGTTTAGTTTCTAGGGTTAGGTTAATTTGTCTTATAAATACTCATTGTTTTGTTTAATGATCAATTTAATAAAGCTTTGCATTGTCTATTTAGTAAAAGTATTATTAATGGATGGGCCAAGCCTAGTTTATGGGTTTAGGGCATTTTGGGTTCTACACCATTATAAATGTTGATGAAAATAAAATCACAATCCTACGGGTATTTTCATGGTACCAATTGGTATCCTGAGCGGGCTTCTAATCTCAGGCCTAGGTGGCTATGTTGAGCCGCCTCCCATAAACAACCTCATCAAACCCTAACCTCTCTTCAATCATACCACCACCGTTCCAAAATCTATCTATAAGTCTAAACCCTGAGAAAAAAGGCATGGAACAAATGGCGGCTTAAAATTCACATAAGAAGCGGCCTGGTTAGATTTATATTATTGTTACAATGATGGGCGCAGGGAAATAATAATCATAAAGTTGAGCGCTCGGGATTTTTCCGCGTGTCTATGGAATAGAGCTGGTGAAGTGCCGGGAAGATTTTGAAGTTTTAGGGTGGGGGGATTTTAGTGAGGATACTGTTCGTTTTCTCTATTCCTTTGAGGGTAACTGTTACTGTTGATTTACTGGCTTCTTTTGATCGGGTGAGGCGTGAATTAAAGTTGATTATAGATTAATCCACCCGATTCAAGATATGCTTATAGGGTTGAACATCCGTGCGTGGGCTTGTGGAGAAGTGTATATGTTCTTGTTTTGTAATCATGTGGAAGCTATAAGGTATAAGTTTGTATTCCTGTGGATTTGATTTTAATATAGTTGCTTTCAGAACTGTTATAGTTGGTTTATGAGTAAATGTAGTCTGATAAAATTTCTGTATGGATCAGTTGAATGACCACCCGTTAACATCTATTGATCGATTTTTACTTTATCAAAACATTTTGATACATAATGATCTGTCATGAATTCGCCAATAAAGCTATTCTTGCCTTCCACGAATGAGTTGTGGACATTATAAAACCAATCATTTTGTTGGAAAATCTCCAAGAATGCTTTACTTAAAGTTGCGAACAACAAAGATAAAAACGGGCGTGGTTGCATTGCCCTTAGAACAATCCGTTTTCTTACGCCCAGATTTTATCAAATGATTGAAGTTCTCAGGTGTTCAAACCACTATACTTGCATTAAAGTAGGGCACACCCAGATAATGTATTAGAAATATTGATCAAGCAAATGGATTGGAAAATAAGACAAGACTCTGAGTTTTTTCTTAAATTAGCAAGAAGTCTTCATTAGTGCAGCAATTCATTTAATGGAACAAATCTATTGGAAAGATAAATATTATCATATCGTAGGTTGAGAATTACTCTGTTTGATAACTGGTTTACTGTACTTTAAGATGCGTCTTGAGAAAAAAATTTCCTTTGTTAGTTTCATTTGCCATGACAAAATTAATAAGAGCCACGCTCAATCGCTTTCAAAAGTTGAGTTTGTACCTGTCACGTCCTGTTTTCAGACATGGACGATTATACAATGTTGTTTAAGGAAGACAGATAAAGTAAAAGAGGTATGAAGGGTTGTTGGTTTGATGAGGATGGTTTAATACCCTATAAAAAGCTAACTAGCAAATGTAGTCTATAAAGAACTACGTATAGGACTATGAAACAACGTTCAAGAGGTATGTACAATCTACATATCACATGCTTTTTACTATATTTTAAAGTCTAATGAATTATTGATCACAATCTACTTTTACTTACATTTTCAATTAATTATTAGGTCCCGATTAATATATACACATATAAAAATATATGTATATTTATATAATATTTTGTTACTATTTACGTAATAAATAAGTACTTCTCTAATATTGTTAATATTTTTATCTTTGTAATATTGCAAAATTGTTATTATAGAAACTTGTTTAATATCATATTTTTAAGATTTAACTTCTTTATAGTGTAATTTATCATTATACATGTATGATATTATCGTGAAACTTAATAAACCTTGTTTGTAATTGATTATTAATAAGTTTTTAATTCTTGAAGTTACTGCTAACAGTCTAAAAATAATAATAAATATGAAATGGTGCGACTTTGGTCGAGAATTGCACACAAAGAGGGCACTCCGATAAGATCTCTGATTAGTACGGGGCGGGTTTGGGGGAGCATCACGCCCCAACGGGGCGCCCCAATTAAATCCCCGACGGGGATTGGGGCGGGTTTGGGGAGAACATTAGTAAGCGGGTTTGGGGATGGGGATGGTCGCCCCGCCCCAAACCCGCCCCGTTGCCATCCCTAGATGGGCGGGCTTGCCTTGCTAGTATCCAAGGGAAACATTAAATGACACTTAATTAATTATAAACATCGTAACAAAGTATATGTTTTTAGTTAAGAGTATAATAACAGTACAATATAAGTGTAAGAAAAATAAAAGGGAAGCCCCTTTAGAACGACAATAGTAACTTATCAAATCCTGATTCACGACTTCACCAACAATAGCAATGGCCACGTAACATATCGGGATAACCCTGCATCATCGAGCCACAAGAGTATACCTTATATCTCGAACAACAAAAGAAACTATATATGTGTGAACATTAGTACATGAGTGGCATCACGTCGAAGAGCTAGCATACCAGCTTCTACACTTCTAAGTTGACATGTGGGTAAACATTCATCTTTCGGGGACAGATCTACAATGAAGAGGTTTTAACAAAATCAAACTTAATAAAAAGCACCTTTTAGTAAATAATGGTTATGCTAGAATATGAGGCGATGTAATGCATGCCTACATTAACCATTTAAAATGCGCACATCCAAACACCCCTTATACTGCTTCAAAACATAACCTTGTCATTTCTACATATAGCTGCTAAAAACCAAAAGGCATGAGAGTTTCTGGCTTTAGATTTAGCAGCTATCTCAAAACAATAGAAGATAGTTTTGACTTCTTTTCTGGTGTTAGAATTACTCTAAAACCATACATCTAAAACCATTATCTTTTATGGTTCAGCACCTACAACCTATGGCCTCTTTTGCGTTGAGGTTTCAAAGGAATCGACCTAACAAATAAGCAACGGGTCAAACAGATCCAAAAGCAAAAAAAACTTCCCAAAGTGTTTTATTTATAAAATGAAACAAAAAAATTATAGTCCCTTAACAGATTAAGGCTATTAATCTACATAAATCAACAAAAAGAATTAAAAAAAATTAACTGTGGCCTGATCAATTCCACATGAAAAAATTAAAGTTTCGACGCCAACCTCTTTTACCTAGTTACGCAACCTGTAGATTTTTCCAATCCATAACTGAATAAAATATTTCTCGAAATTATATCTTAAACATATAAAACTTGCCTTTGGAGTTTATGGATCGCTTCTCCTCAACAACAGCACCACGCCCACCAATATTGACCGGTGAAGCCTAAAACAACATAAGTTAAATCCTAGAAACCATAACATCAAGAATCATGACAAATTTTCAATCAACATCAAGATGGTTGCAATTTTTTATGTTAAAACGATCATGGTGAAGTTATCTAGTGGTGGTAAACTGGTAATACTAAGAGAGACGAATAAGTTTTGATGAATAAAATACACAAAAATGCATACCTCAATCGCCTTTTGAACAGCCTCAGGCGCCTCATGCCAGTTCCACTAATCAGATTCTCACAAAATGCCACAATAAAATGAACATGTTTAACCAAATAATAAGCCATATATTCGTATTAAAAAATAGATAATCAAGTAACTAATATAGTTTGAATCAGTGAGTGAAATTTTTTATAAATTGACTTGGATATGTGAATATCACCACACATCTACTCCCTCTAGTGTAATTTGACCAAGGGCTTTTGCAACACCTAAAACCGCTACTGAGCTTCCAATATCATAGATATTGCGTAATGTAATATCTTGGTTAATGCACTTTATTGACCTTCCATCCAGATTTTCTCCTCATTTTCTTTAGGGAGATTCGTGTTTGGATCATTTGCGAGTAGCATATCTACTGAAAGAGAAACTTACCAATTAAAGTTTAAACTCGTATGTGAACAAACAAAGAATGCCCATAGACACACACATGAGCTTGCCAAACCAATAACAAAGACAAGTTACTGCTTTGTTTTTTAGCAAAATAAACAAAGTCCAGAGATGGCATGCCAGAATGTAATAGAAACAATAGCTATAAATAAATCGGTGGTAAAATGCTTATGATGCTGCAATGATTCTCATAGTCATTCCTCTCCTCTGAACATAGATCGTTCTCGTAATAACAACAATAATGGTCGACAAGTACTTCAGTCCATTCTTGGCTTGACTGTAGTCTTTCCGTCCACACATTAGTCGTAAGCACTAAGACAAAACAGAAAAAACAACCACATTATACATCTTTTGTACCATACAACTTGATCAACATGCGTGTGAAGGTACTTAAGAGGTGAAGTAAAAATTTCTTACAATGACTAAGCCCAGCGAGCCCAGTTCGGTTAGAGGTGTGAAACCTTGAGCTCTTTCATCCATTTCCATGTCAAGATTTGGTAGTACAGCTGCGAGAGTGAGTACTGCTAGAACATAGCTAAGAAGTAGGATTTCCTTAGAACCCAATTTTGTATTACGATTGAACCTGAAAATGAAAGAGTAATTGACGCGATACCGCTTTCAAAAGTATATGTTTCCAGCATACATTAGCATA
Organism: Tanacetum coccineum; assembly: GCA_026074375.1. Lineage (NCBI taxonomy): Eukaryota > Viridiplantae > Streptophyta > Magnoliopsida > Asterales > Asteraceae > Tanacetum > Tanacetum coccineum. Next base: position 15,212 of record BQNB010061883.1, read on the forward strand.
TGTAAGACAATGTACGCGCGCAAACTGTATAATTTGTACAAAAAATAAATGCACAAATCAGGGGGCTGAAAGGCAAGAAACAGACACATACACATAAATTTAAGATTGAAAAGTTGCATTATTGAATTAATATAAGCATACATAAACATGAATTCACAATAAATTTTTTTGGCAGATGTATAAATAAATGTGGATAATAGACATACCCTCCAGCAAACACAACAATCCTTTTTTTGAGATCATTGTTTAAGTAATTACACCAAACTTGTTTAGCAAGAACGACAACATCCAATAAAATCAAAGGACCAGTTATTGGCTGACCTGATGATAAGTGTAAAATACACATATCCGTTTATACCGAAAAATGACCCAATTAAGCTCAAAACAGACTAAAAATGGCAAAGATATGCTTGTTTTTGTGTTTTGTGTGTGCAGGTACGGATATAACAAAAATCACATGAAAACCATCAAAAACGGGCAAACACAGACACAAGAACGGAAGAGTGTACAAGAGCCGGAAGCCAAAAGTCAACTCACAGTCAAAGAAAGTCAAAATCCAGTCAACCTTGGTCAACAGAAGTCAACCACAAAAGGACAAAACCCAAAACAGTTTCACTTTAGTCCTTCAAGTTCCAAAAGACATACGTGACATCATCAATGTACTATTGTCCACACATATCATAGTAGCCAGCATGCATGCAATTCGAATTAAATTCAGAAAATATAAATCATTATAATAATATTAATATACAAGATGATGAACCTCGGCCTCGGCTTACATGGTGGTTATAAGTAGCAGTTTCGAGGTTGGGGAAAATGATATTGTAGTTTGGAAAAATTTATAAGAGAGAGTAGAAATTTAAGATGATTCCGTTAGACCGATCTTATTTTAGGTTTTCTTGTAATACTCGTGTATATACTCATCTCAATCTCACTTTATCATTATAGCGTGAAGATTACTTATTAATAACAGAAATACTAAAAAGGAAAATGCAAGAACATTACCTCGCCTTCCATGTGGTTGTTAATTATAGAGTATAGTGTCTATTATGCAAGATAAGCCACGCAAATCTAAAAATGAGAAACCAAAACAAAGCCAAAAAACTGAGAAGATTTAATAGAGAGAATAAATTAACAAAAAGAAAAAATTTGCTTCATGAATTTTTAAAATAAAATGTTTCAGCACAAAAAGAGCAGACGAGAATGATAATTTTCAATGAGGAAAGCGAACAAATATCAACTTGGGCTGATAAAAACGCATTCACAAACAACATAGCCCAAAAAACAATAGATAACGTAGATCATGCAATGTCATAAGATCAAGTAGAATTCAAATCAAAGGGCTAAAAAACTGATTTGACAAACCTGCTTGAATTGGTTTTCCCAATAATGATTACAGTAAGATGCACGTTCATGCTTTGTCAACATATTTAGAGCAGAAGGCATCGAATCAAACCCAGGAAGACCAACCTGATAACAGCAGCAAATGATCTGAAGATATCAATGAATGAGAAGGGAGTAGGTTTTGAATTAAGGATATCAGGGGTTTGTTTAGGGTTTTTCTAAAAAAATGAGGCGTATGATACATGAGGAGAAATTAATGAATATAAAAATATCAACATTGTATCAAGATAACATACGTTAACCCATATCATTATTGGTTTTAATAAAAAACACAAGTTAGCTGTTGGATCAGTTGGATAAAAAGTTTGCATCTTAACCATAGGTCATGAGTTCAAACCTTCTCAATGTCGGCATCCAGTCACTAAATCATGTTTATACAGTCATAGTTAGCCCTATATATATCATAATAATAATAATAATAATAATAATAATAATAATAATAATAACCTATATATAAAAAAAGGTTTTTGAAACTATCATCTTGGCTCTAAATTACAAGAAAATGACACTTGTAAAATAAAAAATAATCAACGACTGAAATTAAAAGCTAAAGCCGGCATTTAATTTACACAGAAACATTCCCTTTCAAACACAACCTTCACAGCACATCATCTAAAATTCTATCATCTCCCTAAAAATCAAAACCAGCTGATTACATCAAATCAGATGAAATCCCTAAATCAAACCGGCCCCTTTAATCATTTTGTGAAGCAAGAAGGATTGAAGCAACAATCGATTGAAGCACATAAATCTAAACCATTGATGTTTTGAAGCTAGAGATCAAACAACAAAAAAATTGCAGCAACAACGATCAACAATTGATCAAACATCGAATTGGGTTATTGAATCACATGATCATGTTCGTGTGTATATTCTAATTAGGTTTTATGGCTTTATTACAGAGGATTTATAACTCGACACCATACGATGATTGAATTTAGGGTTATGAAGATACAATGGATCTACAATCTTTAGGCAGGTTTGTTTGATTTTAAATTTGATTCAATTATATTTAAAATTAAATCTACAATCTCTTTTTGTTAATCTTTTTCAGTTTTTTTTATTTTGAAACGATTTGATCTGTATACTGCATTAGTAAAGCCGAAAAATCGATGGAGGGGTGAAAATAAAGATATTGATCAAGGTTTTTACCTTTGGGTGTGAAAATTCTTTATAACTTGTGATTATAATTACATTGATATAAACAGCTTATTACTATTAAGTTTTGGCTAAAAAGAACAATGCATTGAATTTGGAGGTCAAGAAGATCCGATTCAATAATATAAGTTAAGTAAGCTTACAAAATGTTACAGCAAAATCGTAGTAAACTGAAAACTTACATTAGGAAAAGTCGAGAATGAAACCTTGAAAAGCTTTTGTTCTTGAGTCTTATAGTTATATACTTAAGAATGAAGCCTTAAAGCATTGGCTTGAATTGAAGCGAATCTTGTTTTTTTTAACGAGATAGAAACGTTTCTCAGAAATTAGAATATCCTTGTTTGTGGTATAACTGGATGAGAATATTCTTATTAAAGATTTCATCTGTCGTATAAGTTCCTTGTCTTACTGTTCTATCAATTTTTTGTTCTATCAATTTTTTGTTCAGCCACCAGACAACCAATTAAGTTTAGCCGATTTTGATGCGGTAAAAGTTGTTGGAAAGGGAAACGGTGGAATTGTTCGATTGGTACAGCACAAGTGGACAGGGCAGTTTTTTGCTTTAAAGGTATCGTCAACCAGATTCATCTTTTATACCTTAAAGTTTGAGTCTTTGTCAGATGAAACAATGTCACACTTTTTATTTAGAAATTACAGTAAAATTGTCATATTTTCTTTTACTAGAAAAGGCCTAATTCTAAATAAGTGTTAGCAATGTACTTTCACTTCATTTCAAATTTGCTTATCGCACTTTATAACATTGTTACTAAAACCGCAACACCTTTTAAAATTGACCCGTTTTGGGTAATTTCGATCGGTAAACATGGAAAATGTTAAGGTGCTAGATGGATTATTGTGAAGGTTTCAAAAGTTGAATGTTTTTAACGGGCTTTTTGGATGGATGATTTTGTAAGTGATCTATATAGTCAAATGATCAAACTATAAATGAAGCGAAAATGCATTGCTATTTGGTTCCTCAAGGTTCCTGGCTTTTTCGTTACTGATAGGTATTTTGGACATTTTACTATAATCATATGCAAAACTCACTTTGGGAGGAGGAATTACATTTACTTTTTGTACGTCAATTGTAAAAGCGAGACATAATTTTTTATTTAAAGATTCATGATAACACTTTTGTAAGTTTTTTTGTAACATGTTCGTTTGATGTCCAGGTGATTCAGATGAATGTATAAGAGTCAGCCCGCAAGCAAATTGCACAAGAACTTAAATCAACCAATCGTCACAGCCTACTAACGTTGTCGTGTGTTACCAATCCTTTTATGATAACAGTGCTGTTTCTATAATTTTGGAGTATATGGATGGAGGATCTTTAGCTGATTTTCTCAAAACTGTTCGTTCCATTCCCGAACCTTATCTTGCAGCCGTCTGTAAACAGGTTGAAATTTGCGAACTTTATTTCAGTATTGAGCTTTTTTTATCAACCATCATACTCTCTCGATCTCTGACATACATCGTAAAACATGTGTTGAAAGGTTTGTGGTATCTTCATCACGAAAAACATATCATTCACAGGGACTTGAAACCGTCAAATTTGCTGATAAACCTCCGAGGTGAAGTCAAGATTACTGATTTTGGTGTTAGTGCAATCCTCGCAAGCACTTCTGGATTAGCTAATACATTCGTTGGCACGTATAATTATATGTCTGTAAGTAATCCTTCAACTACATGATACATGTTTTGTAGCATAGCTGTTAAGGTTTTAGTGTTTACTTAGAGGTGGCAAAAAATCGTCAAAACAGGTTCGGGCCATACTGTGTAGTTTATATACTGGTCGGGTTAATTTGGTTTTTGTACATATGCTTTCAGGCAGAAAGAATTATTGGAGGCAACTACGGTTATAAAAGTGATATATGGAGCTTAGGTTTAGTTTTACTGGAATGTGCAACGGGTCATTTTCCATTGGTCACATTTGCAGGTAGCTGGTTTTCTCCTGTGGTATTTTCCCATCTTTTACTGTTTTACATAACCTTATATTTAACCAATGAAGAGTCTTTTTGTGCAGCAGCTTTAGCTAATGTAGGCCATAAATGGGGAGGAAGGGCAATTGGATATCTTCAATTAAAAAGGCATCAATTCTAGGAGGATAAGGATGTCGGAGGAGAATCAAGCACTTCAAAAACAACTTCTTGAAAAACGGGCAAAAGAAATGGAGAGTTTACAGGTTAGTTTTCGTCTTTCGTTTACAAGGATTTTTTTTAATTTCATGTATCATGTATGTGTGCCGTACCTGGAAATTCGATTAACATCGGTGCGTATATTATGTTATAAAAGATGGGTGAAGAATGGAATGACAGCCCGCAATCAAAAGAACAAAAAGAAGCAAAGCTACTCAACAAATACAAGGCTACTATTCTAGATAGGTATGATGTCAAGACTCAAGACATGATCAAGTTTGCTATGGTTGGTTTGAGTTTGTGGTCACATTTATGGATGGCAATTTTTTTATCAGTAGGTTAAAAGAGACGTTGATAAGGGTTGCGTAAACAAAAAGCTGATGATGTAAGTTGCTGAAGTGTAACACGCTGAACTTCAACACGTTGAACGAACATACGCCGAATATCACATGATTGCCCCAAAAGGTAATATGGAGTACAAATATTTTCTTCTCCCCCAAAATTCTAAATGGTTGATCTATTGAGTCTTGCTTTTGCTTCACATATCACTTTAGTTGTTCTATGGTAAATATTTGAGGGTTCGCGTAATATCATGAACTGACTTAGAGACTATGCAAAGGTTTGTGATGTCATGTATATTTTTATCTTGACTGATTTTTAAATTCGATATTTACTAATTGTATCTATGGCATGTTACTTTTCGCGTACACCTTGAATTGCAATAAAACATGTATGATTTTACAGGTTGTTCACAGGAAAGCCTTTAGATATCATGTCCGGGTGTCAATGTCCGGGTGAAAGGGGTCAATTGTGAAATAAGCTTCTTCGACACCGTTATATACTTCGGTAGTATTTTATTGCCATGCTCAAAATCAGGAATGAATAAGGTATCATTTCGTAAGGTATTAGTGATTCTATATATTCATACATTAGCTAATAAATATGAAAATGGTTTATCCTCTACATATGTAATTAACCAAATTAGTTTAGCTAAAATCTCAATAGTCTTGCTTTATATACACATGTTATTATGCTCTTTATAAATGTATTCTCATCGGTCATTAAACATTATGCGGGAGTAAGTAATTGGATAGTGCATGTGCTTACTCGCAACATTATCATCACTCGTTTATGTAGCCAGGTTGGCATTGCACTTATACTAATATGATGAATTTGTTTTGTTTAGGAAGATGCAGAATCGATAAAGCAAGACTTTAGTATTTATATTTGGGTGCACTCACTAGCCAAAAGTCTTATCAGCGCCACGTTGTGGGTATCCTAGAGAGCTACATAGAGAGCTAAAGTTGTAATAGGAACGATTTACACAATATTGTCTTATAAACTTTTTGCTAAGTCATATTTATTCTTTGTTAGATCAATGTTAATATTGTCTTATAAAGTCTCTTGCTAATTACATTTATTCTTTGCTAAATCAATGTTTCACAATATTGTCTTATGCTAATTATATTTATTTGTTCACATTACATGTCCAACAATACTTTAAAACTTTCCGCCCAACGGGCGGGCCTTAAAACTTAGTATATTTATAGGGAGGTGATATGTACACATGTGCACACCACAAAATCACATGTGTAATGCATATGGTACAACACCACATATGCATTTTTGTGGTGTGCACATCATTTTGCCCTAATGTTTTTGGAGGTTATTTCGTATCTCTAATCTCTAATCCCTAATTATTACAAACTAATTTTATTCAGTTTTGAAGATATGATGTTACTCATTTGATATTGTGGTAAATTCGTTGAATAAATTGTATTTTTTTCGTATTTGATGTGCTTATTTGATTGTTAATTGGTTTAGCTAATCGGATTATAGGTTATATGAACCTGGATTGATTGTGACTTAATTTCAATGAGGTTTTTTGTTGATTTGTTTTTGTATTTGTTTATTTGATTGCTAATGTGATGTTAGAAACTTTAGGTTTAGCGGATTAGAAATTATAGGTTATTAATCACCACTAACTTTGTTGCTCAAAAGGTGCTCGATGAAATGTCTAGTAGAGAATCGCAATTCATCGATATTACGGCTTCATTGCTAGTTGAACCTTTACCATGGGTATTAGTTGGACGCATGGTGAGCATTGTTTAGGACATGTAGTGTTAAGGCCTCAAAACATCATAGCGACCTAGCGTAATTTAAGCTAGTGTACTAGTCTAGTTCTATAAGCATTGAACATATAGATTATGGAAAAACCTTAAGATTCACAGTATGGCTCTAAACTAATTCAAATGTACTATAGCTCTATTTAGAAATGTTATTCGAAACAATTGTGAACTACTGAATGCAGAAACGAGCTTCCTAACGGATGAGTATCTTTTCTAAACGTGCTTTATTCATTGCTTGGTTTTTGGTTAAAACTAGCCGGAAGTCATATAGAATAATTTGTTTTAAAACCTTAGTGGTTGTTCATTATCAGGTTTTATTCATAGTGTCTAAATAAACATTTTATTTCTCATGTCACATTGACGCTTGGTTTTGCAACAACTTATATTTTGTCATATTTCTTGTTTTCATATCCGTTTCATGAAGTTAAGAGGAAACGAGACAAAAAGGAGGTTCGTTACAATAACTTTTCGTATAGATGCATAGTTTCTATAACATAGATAACCACACTTCCCTTTCGTACTCATTGCTTTACTTACTAATCAAGTTAGTACATACATCACACATGATACAATTTTAAAAAAAATAAGAGCGTTTGGTGATATGTATTGAAACTTTTGTGTATATTGATAAGTTTAGAGTGCTTTCTTTAAAAGCTTTTGTCTCTATTATGCTGTTCAAAGCACTTGATTGTTTTGTGGCTGGTGAGTTATTTGTACCATAATTGTCATCTGTTACTTGCATCATTTCAGGTTCCAGCCCTCAAGGATCCTGTGCCTGTAAAGCCAAGAAATCCTACTGAACAGCCTGCTCAAGGGATTAAGTCTAGCACATATTTAGATCGTAACCCTCAAAGGGCAGGCTTTGTCAGGAACGGCGAGGGCTTTGCGAGGAATAGTGAAGGTTCTGCGAGGAATTGTGAAGGCTTTCCGAGGAAGAGAGAAGGCTTTGCAAGGAATAGGGAAGGCTTTGTGAGGGACAGGGAAGTCTTTGTTAGGAACAGGGAAGGCTTTGCGAGAAATAGTGAAGGCTTTGCCAGGAACAATGAAGGCTTTGCGAGGAATAGTGCCCCTGGTAATTTTATCAGATTCTTAAGGGTCTAATAAGTTTTTGTTTTTGATTAAAATCATATCTTGCTGTTTTCTATTGGTGTTTTACTAATGGTTGATCTTTTATTAGATTCGAGAGTGTCCAGACAGTTTCGTGTTGTGAGAGACAACAGAATTAAGCATAACGCGAATAGAGAGACAAAACCTCCTGCCAAAAGCTCTGTTGCACTTCCCGCTAAAGAGCCACAAATATTAAAAGCTTCTGAACAGAGGTAATAATTGTTATAACGGTCGTATTTATGATATATGATTTTAGCACTATCGTACCTAATATCAGTCTTAAAATCTGTTTTTAGTCCTGTTGAGGCTTCTAAAGATCTATAATTACCGTCAAGTCTTCCAGTTGATTCACTCTCTAAACAAGTACAAGGTGTTTGTATAACTGTTGCTTCTGAGAGAAATGACAGGTCAGGTGGTAAAAAAGCAATAGTCTTAAAGTCACCACAGCCCACCTGTAACAATGCAAAAACTCACACGATTCTCAGCAAAGCTCTGTTACATCACCTAACAGTTTAGTTATAGGGGTCTATTCATCTTCTTCTGACCTAGTTCATATACCATCATTGGTGTCTAGACCAGCTGCAAATGTTGGTGCCATAAAACGTGGGGCTGTTGGTGTAAGACGTCACACTTCTGAAGAATCTGTCACAGAGAATTCTAGATCTTTTCCTGCTGTATCGAAAAGTGACCAATCATCTCACTCCAATGTGTCTGAATCAGCCCCTATTATATCTACTGGATGGGCTGTGAACAACAGTAGATCACATCAACCCGTGACTCATCAGAAAGGTACGAGCCAAGTTTTACTTATTTTTTAAGGAAAGTTGGCAAGAAACGGAACATAAAAACCAAAATGTTCCAGTGTGGGGGTAACACAAGTTCAATTTTTAACAAAAAAGAACTATAAATCACATCACTCTCCCTCACTCTCACTCTCTCGTTTCATAACATCACTCTCCCTCACTCTTTCATTTCATAACGTCGATTTAGGGTTTGATTTTGAAGATCTAGTGTTTGATTTGGAAGATTTAGGGTAGCGATTGAAGATTTACGGTTATTGAAGATTTATTGTTCATCATTTGATTGCGGCAAAAGTTTCTGTAAGTGTTACTGTTTTTGTTGTTAATTTTGATTTTCGTTCGATTTGATGCGACTAGTCATTATAAGTTTTGCTTATTTGATTTGATGCAATTAGTCATTATAAGTTTTGCTTATTTAATTTTGATTTTCGTTAGTTTGTACTTGATCCGAAAATGTTTGAATAAGTTTTGATTAGAATCGTAAGAATCGGTTAGTGATTATGATCGGTTAGAATAGGCTGAGATTAAATATGAGTTTGTTTGTACTTGATCCGAAAATGTTTGAATAAGTAGTGGTGAATGTGAAATTGTATGAGTATGTGATTGTGTTATACGATAGCTTGTAATACTCATACAAAAGAACACGAAACATAGAGTTCAGCAATTACCTTAGTATCAAAAAACTTTACTTGACTTTTAAGTTCAAACTGTTCCACAGGCTGGAGAGTTTTTCAAAGCGGCACAAAGCATTGCTGCGACTCAGCAGAGTGAAGCTTCATCACAGCAGGCCGCTGAAGAATCTTTGGAAACTCCTCTATTGAAGGATCAGGTACATGTTACAACATCAACCTTCTATTTCTTTTATCACGTTCATGACTAAATTACTGTTTGTGATGTTTGTGAGTAGGACTCAGCTGACCAAAGCAAACAAGTTAAGTTGGGGTTTCTCACTGGACTTGTGCCCAAAGGCAAAGCGTTGGCCTTCGAAAGAATTCTATTCCGTGCTACAAGGGTAAATGTCGTTTTGAGGCAGTCTTCTGTGGATGAAGCTGTTATTGATCCTACTTAAGGAGAAAAGGTAAATTCCTATTTTTCAATATCTGTATCTGGAAATTTTATCATTTAATTATAATAAATAAGAACTTAATAATGTTTCTTGTGTCGGACTGATGAAGCTGTTTCTGAAATTGTATCTTACATCTCGCTATATATGATGATTGATGATCTGCTAAAGATATGGATGTCTTTTATACTTACCGAGAACATGACTACTCCTTTGCAGGTTGAGAAAAATGTTTTTGTGGTTTTCTTTTCTGGAGAAAGAGCCAAGAGCAAAATCCTAAAGATATGTGAAGCTTTTGGAGCAAACCGTTACCCTTATGCAGAAGATTTGGGCAAACAAGCCCAAATGATAACTGAGGTACTCACCATCCTTCTGTTTTACTTACCGAAACATTCTTCCCCAGGACAAAGGTATCTCAGTTCTTCTCTTATTGTGCTTTTATCCTTGGTTTAATTCTTGTATTGATCTAGCTTAGAGTACATATTATGTATTACACGAGATATTATTATTTACAAAACTAAGTGATATATTATGATCAGAATTCATCTTGCTTAATGGATGGATAGACACCTCATGTATAACTTCCAGAAGTTTTTTAGTTCAAATAACACAGGAAGTGAATTATGAATCAATATATAGACACAAAACTAAAGAGACCTTCTCTGCATCTAAGACCTTTAAAGGCTGTAAAGGTGTAATTAATTAAATACGTGTTAGATCTGCTGTATTTTCAGCATCATACAAGCACAAAAACTCTGTGCAAGTGCTCCAAAAAAGGTAAGCCAAGTTAGGCTCTGTTTTAGGTCAACGCTTAAGCAAGCGTGGGCTCCTAAATTTCTTTTTTTGGAAAACTAAGAAACATAAGTTGCATTGTAGGCGTTGTGAAATAGCAGTCAATTATAAGTTGCATTTGGAAAACTAAGACACCTCTTTGGCCCTACTCCAAAACTAGTAATTCGTTTCTGTTCACTAGCAAATCTGAAATGCTGCTCTTTTTTTGGTCTTGGTAATGGTAACATCCCTGCATAGTATGGTTGGCCCCCTGTAAGGACACTGATCATGTAAATTGACACTTTCCAGGTATCTGGAAGGCTATCTGAGCTGAAGACAACTATCGATGTTGGACTTTTGCACCGTGAGAATTTGTTGGAAACCATAGGAAAACAATACGAACAGTGGAACGACCTGGTATGCTGCTATTTGTTAAAATACCAATGCAGATGATGACCAAGTATAAATTGTATATATTAGCTTTCTGTATCTATTTTCTCATATGGAATCCTGAAACCTCTTTATGTTGCAATTACAAGGTTCGCAAGGAAAAATCTATCTATCACACACTAAACATGCTTAGCTTTGATGTGACAAAGAAGTGTCTTGTTGCTGAAGGGTGGAGTCCCGTATTCGCAACCCAACAGGTTTGGCGCTGTTCATATATTGCTTTTATAATATCTAAAGTAAAAAGTATGGACAAAAAGTGTTTGTGGATCACTATGCCTGCCCGACCTGGTAAAGCCACATCTATTAACTCTATGTCCCATTGCTTTTGCAGATTAAGGATTCACTCCAGCGGGCTACAGTTGATTCCAAGTCCCAAGTTGGTGCCATTTTTCAGGTTTTGCACACGAAAGAGATGCCTCCAACCTATTTTCAGACAAATAAGTTTACCGAGTCCTTTCAAACAATTGTTGATGCATACGGGTAAGCAACATTTAGGCATCCATACTTGTTAGATACACAAGTATCGTAGATGGTCTTCTACTTATCAGATACACAATTGTTATGTGATAATTTTCCCACTTTGTTCATTATATTAATAACATCTAAAATCTACTTTTGCTGCAGTGTTGCTAAATACCAAGAAGCAAATCCTGGAGTGTATACTGTTGTCACGTTCCCATTTCTGTTTGCGGTTATGTTTGGTGATTGGGGGCATGGCATATGCATCCTGCTGGCATGTTTATTTTTAATATCCAGGGAGAAGAAATACGCAAATCAGGTAAATAACACTTGTTTGTGGAGCTGGTGTTCTATATAATAAACATTGTCTTACTGAATATGGAGCAACTTTTTTAAAGTTTGTGGCCCTTCTGTCTTCTTTTTTGGAGACTGATTTACTTATGCATTTTCACGAATACAGAAACTTGGTGACATAATGGAAATGACTTTCGGGGGTCGTTATGTTATATTGTTGATGTCACTCTTCTCAATCTATACGGGTTTGATCTATAACGAGTTCTTCTCAGTTCCATTTGAGTTATTTAGTCCTTCAGCATATGCCTGCCGTGATGCTGGATGCAGGTATTTATCTGACTCCCACCCCACCCCACCCAAATTGAAAAGTAATAACAAAAAATAATAATTAAGAAACAATCTCGACTCGGTTGTCAGTTCATTTGTTAATCTCCTTCCGTCGTGTTTTTCTTTTCTGCTGCAGTGAGGCTACCACTATAGGGTTGATAAAGGTGCGTGATACATACCCGTTTGGTGTGGACCCTGCGTGGCATGGGAGTCGCAGTGAATTGCCTTTCCTCAACTCTTTGAAGATGAAAATGTCGATTCTTATTGGAGTAGCACAAATGAACCTTGGAATAATACTGAGCTTTTTCAACGCTCTGTACTTCAAGAATCCTGTGAATGTCTGGTAAGCTGATATACCATTATCATTTAATACACTAATGATAACAGCTCCCATATCGTTTTGTATGCGGCATTTATTATATCAACTTAGATATCGTATAGTACTTGAAGTTTTGTTTTTTCCTAATTGTGCACTTTCCAGGTTCCAATTTATTCCACAGATGATCTTTTTGAATGGTCTGTTTGGTTACCTTTCACTCCTTATCATTTTGAAGTGGGTCACGGGTTCACAAGCTGATCTATACCATGTGATGATATACATGTTCCTTAGCCCCACTGATGATCTCGGTGACAACCAGCTTTTCCCACACCAGAAGACTGTTCAGGTTTGATTCATCTACTAAATTTATACTGTATTTTGTTGGCTTTTTCATGCTTAAGTCTAAGCACAATGATAGTTAAATATAAGGTCTTCCGTATTACTCGACTAATACAAATTGTTTCATTACCAGCTTGTGCTTCTACTGCTATCTTTAATTGCTGTCCCATGGATGTTACTACCCAAGCCTTTCATTTTAAAGGCACAACATAACAGGGTATGCTATTTTTCCTACTATCTCAAACATCAGTTTTAGGCTTGGTGCGTGACGATCATATTAGCTTACTTTTTTTCTTGCACCATGGTTTTTATGTCTCTGCAGACACATCAAGGTCAGGCTTACACACCCCTTGAGGGATCAGATGAATCCTTGCAGGTGGAGGCAGCTCATGATCCACACGGTCATGAGGAATTTGAGTTCAGTGAAGTATTTGTTCATCAACTCATCCATACAATAGAGTTTGTACTTGGGGCAGTATCAAATACCGCTTCATACCTTCGTTTATGGGCACTCAGGTATTTGACTAGAGTTCCAATCTTTCTTCTGAAAAAAGTAATTATACCTTGTTTTCATTTTTAAGGAAGTAATATTCAATGATGCACTGTAAAACTTTGAATAGTGAGTTCCCCCATCACATTTAGTTTCTGCTCCATGTTATATGAGCCTAAATGTTTTATGAGGTGCGCATCTGTTAATATAAGCTAATGTGATTAGTTTGTATTCGTTTTTCTAGTTAAAAAGTACTTGCATCCTTATTAGCCATTTTGGAAATTTCAACTTTAGTGTTGAATATCAATATTAGAGTGATACTAGACAAGCTTAAATGAACAAATTAGCATAAGGAACAATATGAATCGAGTGGACTTTGACTCCCGCGGTTTGTTATTCGTACTGTTATGTTATAAAATTTACTAATGTACTTTTTTCTTTTCAGCTTGGCACATTCAGAGTTGTCAACCGTGTTCTATGAGAAGGTTCTTCTTCTTGCTTGGGGGTAAGTTATATCTACTTATATCTTCTATCTTGTTAAACTTATGGGTGATTTACTCTTGTTTCTTTATATGCTCAACAAGCACCATTCTACAAAATATTTGGAATAACTTTCGATTCTTTCCCACATATTTTTAACGGTCTTTTCCACGTTAAACGAGCTTTTTTCTATTGTTTTTTCTCCATTATAAAGCAACATGTGCATCCTAATGTTATTATATATCGAATGTTTGGTTCCACACATGGACTAATAAAATAATTTCTTGCTAGACTTTTTCATAAGAATAGACTTTAACGTTCAAAGGTACTGCGTTTACTTGTGTCAAAACTCAAAACTATAAACATAAGTTATGCAAACATTTACATAGTAGTTGATAACATGTCAAACAAGTTATATATTTCTAGTGATTTCTCTCACATCACTTTGAGCTAATCAACTGACTACCGGTTCAAATAGGTAAAAATTGCCACCTTTAACTTGTCAAGAAAGCATTATTTATGATATCATGTCTCACATGTGTTGTATCGACTATGGATTCCTTACAAGTATATGGTAGCAGATTTATAATTCATTTCAACTATTTAAAGGTGGCAATTTTGACCAATATATGTTGACCTGGTTATAATTCTTTTCAAAATACAGGTACAATAACGTCATTATCCTTATTGTGGGGATCATCGTGTTCATATTTGCAACTGTTGGAGTGTTGCTAGTTATGGAAACACTTAGTGCCTTCCTACATGCACTTAGGCTTCATTGGGTAGAATTCCAAAACAAGTTTTATGAAGGAGACGGGTACAAGTTTGCACCTTTCTCGTTTGCATTATTGGGTGATGAAGAGGAATGATCTAATCACGCTTTCTAAATAAAGAAAAAGCTCCATCGTTCAGTATTCATGCTGTTTGTGCATATTTGCATGTGTAATTTTCCTATATCGTCCTCTGAGAATTGGGATGTATCCACCATTTTTTATTTACAATAAGAAGCATGTTAGTGAAAGCATGTGCCTTTTGGCTACTGTGATTAGATCTCGCAATTTGTATTGATGACCTCCTTGGTAATAAAGATTTGTTTATTTATTATAAATATCCATGTTTTGGGGGCTGTAAATTGAACGCGATGTTCAATGAACATTTCATGGAAAAAATTCGTTTATGTTTATTTATCAAATGATCGAACATGAACTATATTTTACGTTCATTTCGTTAAATAAACGAACATGAACAAAAGTTGTCCGTTTATTTATGTTCGTGAACGTCCGATTGTCCGATTATATGTTTGTTAATGCTCGTTTATGTCTGTATATTGTACCTTTTAATTATATTATAGGGTTTAAGTCATACATTAGACATGTACTTTTAATTATATTATAGGGTTTAAGTCATCATTAGACATGTACTTTTTCTAGTACCAGTACTTTATGTTATATATGCAATGATCCTATATATTTTAATTGTTATCCAAATTTTACAATAGCTTTAAAGGATCCAAATATACTAAATGTATCTCTACTGTTATAAATTATTTTCTAATCTGACTGATAATTCTTGCAAAATC
>BQNB010061884.1:1227-31047 GCA_026074375.1 Tanacetum coccineum
TAAGGTCATCAAAATCGGCTAAGGGCCCCAGCCGACGGCTAAGGGCCACCAGACCGCCCAAAATCACGCGTTAAGCCCTTTTGACCAAAAACTTAACTTCCGAGGCTCGGTACATTATAAGAACTTCCAAAATTCATTTAGACATCATAATACATCATTTTCATAATATCCATGGTCTCAATAACCCACGGAAATGTACTTTACAAGTGGTGAGTGTTTTGCCAAACACTCCTTTTTGACCCATTTCACCTAAAACACATGTTCTAAATACATGACACCCATTTAAATACCAAGAAATGGACTTGGACAAATCCAAGCCATGAATACAACTCATATTATGATATTATAACATACAACATGGGGGTTCAACATGTTTGATCTTGGTGTCTACACTAACTTCATACGCATTACCAAGCACATCTAATTACCAAGCTCTCAAGCTATGTGCCTTATTCTAAGGCAAAATCATGAGCACCTACACAAAACATCAACAACTAAATGGGTATGCTTACGCTTAGTAAGTAACCCGAAATAACATATAATCATATAAACATTATCATAGGGGCATTCTGAATGCATCACAAGTCATCATCCAATCATGGCAACTTAAACCATATCAAATCAAGAACATGTCATATTAGTTCTCTAATCTTAATACATAATCAAATCATCATTTTCTAGTATTGCCAATATTCACATACCTTAATTAGTCTATTGCCATTAGACTAACACACCTTGTCAACACATAACTAAGCCTTTAGCATTTAATCATGCCTTCTATGTCGAGCTCTTCTATGCCATAACATAATTATCATAAACACATAATATGATAATTTCTATATAACATATGTTATAGTCATGGGTACTTACCTTAGCTCTAAAGCTAAGTTATCAAGAACACCCAATCCTCATTTTCATCCAAGCTTGCCATCTTGTGCCATAATCATCACTATATCCATTATTACATAAAAACAATACAATTAACAATGGTTTACATAACCAAGAACACACCTTTCATCATATCTTAACATTATATGATCATACCTTGATCATATGATGAAAGCCCCCAATTATACCAATTACTCATAACCCATAACTTTTATAACCTCACACTTTACTTATAAACATCTTTTACCCAAAACCCCCCAATTTATCTCAAGAACCCTAATTCATAATTCATCAATTAACTCAAGATAATAGATTACTTACTTGAAGGATGATTAGTATAAGCTTAACTCTTAATTAGAAACATAATCCCTAATTACTAGTATCACCAGGTACATGATTTCCCTCCTTTTCCTTGTCTTGGTTCATCCTACATGAACACTCCACACTCTCTTAGGACATTTTAGAAAATGTAGGAAGTGTTTATCCATTTATTAGTAATTACTTTGGCTATTTGATACTGATGTGTCGTTGTGTGGTTGTAATTTATGTTTCAAGTTTTAAATTTATATTTTGCCAACTTAACCAAAAACAACACTTTAACGGGCAGTATACCCGGTCAAATAGGAGTTTCATGGTAAGTAGGGTGTCGATCAATGAGAATGGAAGTTAACTCTTAATTCTACTGGTATTTTATTTATCTAGGTTTAGTACTAATCTAACCTAATTATTTTAGTTAAATCTAATTAAACCTAAACTAATACAAAGAGGGGGGTTTTCAGCCTGAGAGACTGGAATGAGTTTAGTTCTAACTATCCTAAGGTGATGATGACAAATAACTCTCACAAGTAATTAACAAAAGATAGGGAAGTGGTCAAATGTTAGGAAAACATATTAGCCAGTTTAATCTAATAATATGCCTTGATTGTCTATTCGTGTAATGATTGTATTAATTCGTTGGTGGTATATCATTCCAAAGTTAGGTAGATCTTCTCCCTAGACTCGAGGTTTGCCGCTAGTTAATCCTGTCACAATTAACCTAAACCTGCATAAAGCTCACACCGTTGATTATAATCTATCTAGGAAACTATATTGGTGGTTATATTAAATCCTAGCTCATGGAGGCTTTACTAACTTACTGCTTAATGGAAATTCATATACTAGTAGTCCATGCCCACTTAACTACCTATGGAAACAGGACGTTATGTGTAATCCTAAGTCACCGGCTTAGTCTACCTATCCACTTAACCATAGATCGAAACAGGGCTTTCTATTGGTGATCCTATTATTCTAGCTATATGAATAAGCGTTATATGTTTCTATCCCGGACTCTTATCCTACGCCCAAACAACACCGAAGTTGCAGCACATTAAATATGTAGGACTAGACCCAGTTAAATGATAGGGAAAATACATAATTAAGCACATAAACGGGCATGAAGTGATAAACATAATCAACATGCAACGAATAAAGAACAATCGATATAAAGACAAATCAAAACATTATATTATCATAAACATGGCTAATACCTACCGATAGTCAGTGTAACAATACACGAAATCATAAATGAACAATTTAAACATAATGCAAACCGAACGTAGAATAGTGAGTGTAAGAATAACAAGAAGTTTTCCCATTGATTAGACCACTTTATAGGACCTTTACGGCTTCATAGATCTTTTGAAAATCAGACTTGGTGGTTTAGGTATCGAGAATATGATTTAGCACCCTTAAAACTCGTTTTTGAGTTTTCTATTTATAGGGTCTGGAAGTCGTGTTGATCCCACTTGAATGGATCTTGAATTCCTTAGCTTGTGTAAGGTTTAGTTATGCAAGATAAATCCTACACAATTATGGTAGAAACTTTGTAAAATATATCAAAGATTATGCGGAATCTAATCTTTGATCAATAAGAAGAATGTGCAATAGAACAGTAATTCTAATGAACACACAGATTAACAAACAAAGCTTCAATATATTAATACAAATACTCTAACTAGTATTAGGGTTACAAAACCTTGAATCTATAACGATATCAAAACAAAAGATATCAAACTCTATGCCCTATGACCTCCTTTTATACACCAAGGAGTCATAGTCGATTTATAATATATTCCTAAAACTTAGAATATTCTCAAAGATCTATTCTATAAATAACAAACCTTATCAACTAAGTAATCTTGATCTCCAATCAATCTTTATCTTTTCTCTGAGCAGTCTCTATCCTTTCTCTGATAGTAGAAAATCTTCTAGCAGTCTTAATCTTTTCAGCAGTTGTAACTTTGTAATAGCAGCATTAACTCTGAACACTGACAGTAGTAACTTATACACCAGCAGCATTAACTGTGTACAAGCAGTAGTAACTACTTAGAATATTTTCTTCAATCTTCTCCAGCAGTACTGAAAACTTTAACTCTAGCATACTAACATATACAGCATATAAACTACAAAGTACTGTAGGTACACAAGCAATACTAAGTTACACTAGCATAGTAACTATGAAACTACATACTAACTACTTAGCATATTTTTCATTAAATTTGTGCTTGCAGTATTAACACACACCTGAGCAGTAGTAACTTCAAACATCATCAATAAGCTTTTAATCCTAACAATCCTCCCCTAAACTTGATATTTTTCTTCAAAATCTCAAGTTTCTTCATTGAAAGCTTCCATTGTCACTAGGAGGATGCGTCCAAACACTGATTGATTCTTAGCGTTTTGTAGATAGCGTTAAGAAGATGATAACACATTTCATTCCAATGATCAGCTTTAAGCTTCTTGTTCAACATAACAGTAATTGTAGGTGCTGTAAGAGGATATCTCTTTTCTACCAACATATGAATGTGCACATTTTGCTTCCTCAATGAATGTACTCCACATGAATCATATAGCTTACATTCTAATACTTTGTAGTCTGATTGATTTTTCCATACTTGATCTTCAACATGGGTCAAACATTGTCTTCCAAAATTCCATAGAAACTCAAATCCAAGTCCCTCATTGTTCTTGTTGATCATACTTAGCTTTTTACCAAACTTTGTACAAAGTTTCAAAGTCTTCTTGTTCAAACATTTAAGCTATGACTGTACACTAAGATACATCTTGAACTCCATCAAGCCATGATTATCAGGTAAAGCAGCTTTTCCTTTTCCTTTTTTGTGGATCTTCCAGTCAACAATGCTTGGAGGCTTAGTAGCCAAAGGAATAACATCAACTGCTACTTCCTCTTCATCAGGAATGACTTTCATCAGACTTTTAAGCTCTGCTGTCTCTTTATCCTCATCCACCTTCGGCTTCTTAATACTTTCTTGTTCTAGCTCATCTCCTGCTCTCTTTGAACTGCTCTCTTGTGCTATCTCTACATCAGCTTTCTTTGAACTTTCTTTCACCAACTCTATATCAATATCTACAAATGTGTTTACCCTTTTCATAGCTTTGTCAAATAACTTCTGAATAGAATCAAAAGATTTGTTCTTCAAGTCTTTGGCTTCCATCCTTCTCATGTTTTTCAGATAAGTAACGCATGAACTACCTTTGTTGGCCTTTGTGGTGGTCCTGTTTCCTTTTCTCTTTTGCTCTTTTTGCTGCAAAGTGCTTCCTTCTTAAGAGTTTTGTTTGAAACACTATAGCCCTTTCTTTCAATGGAAAACACTTCTTTTCTCCATTGCTTGCCAATATTCAGCTAATGAACATGAATCAACCTCAATCTTTCCTGTATATCATCCCATGTTTCTTTCAAGGCAATGTTGGCTTCAGCTTTCTCTCTTTCAATCCTTTCTTGTTTATCAAATTCAGCTTGTAACCTTTTGAAGCACTCTTTACCTTCATCAAGCTTAATTTTGATCTTTCTATCTTTGACAATTTCCTTCACCAGTTCAGTTCTTTCATTTTTGCTTTACCTTGTCCTAATCTTGGTCTGTGATGGTTGTTGTGAGAAACGATTGTGTATCTGCTCTTGTCATAATAATAAGCCCTTTAACCCTGGATCTTTTGCTAGTAGCTGTTGTAGGTTTAGCACTCTTCAACTCTGCCAGTGCTTGAGTCAAAGTAATTTCAACATCAGTTATTGGAGCAGCACTAACTGGAATTGTACTGGCAATACTAAATGTTGTAGCAGCAGTATTAACTTGAGCAGCATCATATTTCCTACTATCAGGAACTCCTTGTTCTGCAACAAATACTTCTTCACCAGCAAGATCACTTACGCAAACAATATTCATTCACCCCCCAAATACCTCCCCTCTTTCATCAACCAATTAATATCTGCATCTTTATCAATGTCATTCAATTTTCCTCCCTATGTTGGATGCAGCCTTCCAGATCAACAGTCCAAGACTACTTCATACAGAGGAAAACTATTCTTGCAGATCTACCAACCTTGTATAATCTTTGAGCCTATGAGTTCCTTATCCCTCCTTTCTTTCTCTAACTTCTTTGACTCCGTCAGTTATCAAAACTTGTAATCTCCTGAGCTTGAGCAGTCTTTGTGTTCTCCAGGTCAAGGACTCTTTGTTACAATTTGGTACAAAATTCCATCAATTCATTGAGTTTCAGTCTATCCTCATCACTTCGAGGTGTGTTAACTCCTGCGAGCAGTGAATCATTAGATGTTTTAGATACATTCTCAAACCCAGTTTGAGCAATAGTATCCCCTATGGTTTCTTGGCGCCTAGGACCACCACCTGAACTAGTTCCTAGGGAACTTGGTTCATTAAGTGTTGCCTTGGATTGGGTCTTATTGATGTTACCACTGTCCTGCTATGCTTCTAAGCTAGAAGCAGTAGTGGCAGCCCTCACCAAACTGTCATCCATCTCCTCATTGACAGCCTCATCTACAACATTGCTTGAAGGACCACTAGGCTGAGGTACCTCAGTGTCCTTTCTCTTTGGCCTTCTTGATCTTTGTTTCAGTTGAGGTTGAGATGTTGATGGTTGAATAATGGTGGGGGTGTGTTGGGTATCAGTGGGAATTGTTGAACCTTCACTCTGTTCTTGTTGAGCTTGTACCACCATTGTAGGAAATAAGAGTGTGTCTCTTCCAGAAAAGCCTTTCCCTACCCTTCTCATGTTTCTAAAAATCTTCTTAGTGTGAGAGGGTGTAACCTAAATCCTCTTGTGACTTGACATCCCCTCCAGTTGTTTATGCAAAAATACTTGTACAAACCTTGGATACATCATGAATTTACCAACATTATCCAAGTTCTTCACCATACTTTCAAATATGTACTTTGAAAAGTTAAACTTTTGGTTTGTAGCTAGGCAGATAATTGCAGAAGCCATAGTGCTATTAAATTCATTCCATGCAGTAGTCTTAGCACTTAGGCATTGCAAAATGGTATGAATAAGGAATTTCCATTGAGGAGAAAAGAATGCCTTATAGAATGTAAGCTTCTGTGAAAGTTTTTCATACCCAATGCTTGTAAGTTCTTCAAAAATGGTAGCATTTGGCAAGCAATCCGTACCTTCCTCGTCATTCAGTTGAAGGTCATGTCTAACAGATGCTTCAGTGATAATTATCTTCTTCCCATCTACTAGGGCTTGTAACTGTACTTCCCCATTGACAGTTTTTACCTTGATAGTAGCCTAGAATTGTTCAATACATGAAGTATAGATCGTAGGATTAACCGTTAGTGCATACTTGATAGTGTGTACATTAAGAAAATCCACTATCAAAGTATTTATGAAAATACCCTCAACATCATTAACGTTCACCAGCAGTTGTAAGTTATGCCTAGCAGCATTAACTTTCAACAGCAGTAGTAATTTTATGCCTAGCAGCATTAACTTTCCCCATCAACAGTAAGTTTATGCCTAGCAACATTAACTTTCCCCAGCAGCAGTAAGTTTATGCCTAGCAGCATTAACTTTCCCTAGCAACAGTAAGTTCATGCCTAGTAGCATTAACTTTGAATCACCAGCATTAACTCCAATTCTATTCTAATCAGCTTTTCCATCATCAAATTAACATTTTAGCTCACAAAAACTCTATGTTTGTTTTTTATTTCTCTTAATTCTTTTTACTCACAATTCTCTCTTTCTGTTTTTAAACAACTCTCGTTCTGTTTTTCAACTCACCACTTCTATCAATTCTTTTTCGCGCCAAATCACTCTATCTGTTTTTACATATCTCTCTTTCTGTTTTTAAACAACTCTCTTTCTGTTGTTTAACTCACCACTTCTCTCAATTCTTTTATCTCACAATTCTCTCTGTCTGTTTTTGCTTTCTCTCAATTCTTTTTAGCTTACCATTTTCCATAATCAAGACTTTAAAGATTGAACATTCCAATACTAGCAATCAAATATTGAAATCTACTTACATCAAATGCTTTTGTAAGCAAATCTGCAACATTCTTGTCAGTATGAATCTTGATCATTTGAATTGGCTTCTTTTCATTGGATCTCTAATAAAGAGATGTCTAATCTCAATGTGTTTTTGTCTTTTGATGAAAAAACGAGGGGTTCTTATACTTGCATATAGTACTACTCAGTATCAATAGAGATTCTTTGTAATGCATAAGTTAATCCATAATTAAGCAACTGATTTGAAACTTCCAAAGCACATGGCCACAGCAACTTGAAGCACTACAATATTTCACCTCTGTTGTGGAAAAACAACCACAGTCTGCTTCTTGTACTACCATGAAATCAATCTACACCCAAGGAATTGACAACCTCCTGTTGTAGACTTCCTATTTAGACTTGCTCCGGCATAATCACTATCAGTGTATGCTACCAAATCAAAAGGTGAATCTTTTGGATACCAAAGGCCCAATTTAGGTTAACCTTTTAAGTATCTAAAAATTCTTTTCCACAAGCATGAAAGATTTGACCACTTTTGGGTTGACTTGGTATCTTGCACATGCACACACTGCAAACATAATATCAAGTCTTGAAGAAGTAAGGTACATCAATGAACCAATCATTGATCTATATAAATGAACATCCACTTCTTCTCCATCTTCATCCTTGAGCAAAGGCTTTTGAGTTTCTATAGGTGTGCTTGCTATCTTGACATCAGTAAAACCAAATTTTTCAAAATCTCAGTCACATACTTGTCTTGACTGATAAAAAATCCCATCCTCCTTCTGCTTTACTTGCAGTCCTAAGAAGAATGTGAGTTCACCCATAGAACTCATTTGAAACTTCTTATGCATCATCTTCTCAAACTTAGTGCATAATGACTTCTTTGTAGAGCCAAAAATGATATCATCTACATACACTTGAACTAACAAAATATCACCTTTGTCCCTTCTGATAAACAAAGTCTTGTCTATCTTTCCTCTTTGAAACCCATTGTCCAACAAATAAGTTGACAAGGTTTCATACCAAGCTCTGGGAGCTTGATGCAGTTCATAAAGTGCCTTTTCTACTTTGTATACTCTGTCAGGGAAGTCTGGATCTTCAAATCCTGGTGGTTGACAAACATAGACTTCCTCTTCAATCTTACCATAAAGAAAAGCACTCTTGACATCCATCTGGTACACCACAAAGTCTTTAAATGAGGCATAGGCTAAAAATAGCCTAATTGCTTCAATTCTTGCAACAGGGGCAAAGACTTCATCATAGTCAATCCCTTCTTCTTGTGTGTACCCTTGAGCAACCAATCTTGCTTTATTTTTAATCACAATTCCTCTTTCATCCTTTTTATTTTTGAAAACCCATTTAGTCCCAATAGCCCTTTTTCCATTTGGTAACTCCACCAAATTCCAAGACTATCTTTAACTTAAAATTGTAGAAAGCCTTCCTGCATAGCCTCAATCCTGCTTGGATCCTACAATGCATGAAATTATCCTTTTAGGTTCTTCTTGTGATAAAAGCAAGCAAACAAGCAATTTTGAAAGTCTTTATGGGTTGTTCTTTGCTGAACTGAACTAAACAAAACCATGATCTATTATTCCAAATTCCGTTGTCATTCTTCCTTGTTTGGAGGTGCTGAATTTCAAGTCCTCCATAATTGTTCAACTGGATGAATCTTTGTGTAATCATGTAGTTTAGAATAAAAACCTGACAGGCATAAATGCATCCAAATTGTTCATGTCAGCCTCTGCACCAACATCTTCATCATCATCTGAATAAACAATATCTTCCAATTCAGGCATATTTGGATCATCTGGAAGTTCAATGCTTGTTTTTGCACCAACAACATTAACTTCATTTGTGCTAGCAGCATTAACAGTGTTAGTGTTGTTAACATTATCCTCCTTCTCTTGATCATTACTTTTACTATCTTTACTTGAATCACCACCTTCTTTTCCTGGTTCTTCAGTAACCTTCTTTTCATCATCTCCTGAAGGTTTGAATCCAGAATCAGGAGAACTCTTTGAACTTTGAGAGAATGGTGGATCAGCATTCCACAATGGCAGCAAAATGTAATCTTTTCCAAGTACTGTATCCATTATAGCTTTATCTGCATCATCACATGCTTTTGTACCTGCATTACCATTAGACTGATTTCCTGTAACATCTGGCTTATAATTCATTGATTTTGTTAATGCATCAATATCAAAAAGCCAATTTGGTCCACTTCCTGTAATATTAGATGTATTCTCACTAAACTGGACATGCAGGTTCTCTTTAACTATCCTAGTTGTTGAATACTCTAAACGCTTTACTATTGATTGAGTACCCAACAAAGAATCCTTCATCAGCCTTACCATCAAACTTGCCTAAGTGATCTATGGTATTGAGAATTGTAACAGGACACCCAAATGGTCTCATAAAGCCTAAAGTTGGTTTTCTACCAAGAAAAAGTTTATAAGGGGTCTTGTTATGAGGCTTAGTTACGAAATACCCATTTTGCACATACAGCAGTATAACTGCTTCTGCCCAAAAATTAGTAGTAGCTTAGAATCAGCTAGCATTGTCCTAGCAGCCTCAAAAATTTTTTTTGATTTATATTCCAATTTTTCCCCCTCACAGCTACTCTATTTTGCTGAGGAGTTCTGGCTACACTAAATTCTCTCTGAATACATTTTCTCTCACAAAACTGATTCATCTCCTTATTCTTGAACTCAGTTCCATTATCACACCTAATTACCTTAACCCTTTGATCTATTAGATTTTCCACTCTAGTTATAAAGGACTTAAGTACGCCACTAGTCTTATCTTTAGTAGCTAGAAAGAAAACCCAACTAAACCTACTGTAATCATCTGTGACAACTAGGCAATACATCTTTTTCATTAAGCTTTTTACAAATGTTAGACCAAACAAATCCATGTGCAACATATGTAAAGGTTGGCTGATTAAACTTATTGTTTTGGACTTACAAGAAGCTCTATGTTGCTTTCCCTTTTGACAAGCAACACAGGTTTGATTAATTTCAAAAAGTTTTGAAGGTAAACCTCTTACAAGATTTCCCTTAACCAGTTTATTCATAGTTTTGAAATTTATGTGTCCAAGCCTCCTATGCCAAAGTTTAGATTCATCAGATGTGGCTTTTGCAAAGAGACAAGTTAGACCTCCTTTAGGAACAATATTCTTTAAATCAACACTATACATATTGTTCTTTCTAGGAACTTTAAGTAAAACTTGACTTTCATCAGTTAACTTAAAGTTTGGAGATAAAACAATACATTCAGTGTCATTAAAGAGAACACTATTCTTTTTGTCACACATTTGTGAGACACTAAAGAGGTTAAACTTTAACTCTCTTACAAAATACACATTCTCAAAATCTAAATTACCATATTGTTTTACTTTTCCTGTGATTTTCCCCTCGTTGGGGTACCTCTAAGGCAACATATCTTCCATCAATCTCTTTATAGTCTGCAAGATAGGACATGTTCCCTGTCATGTGCCTTGAGCATCCACTATCAATTACTCCTTTATCTTGTAAATCCATTTATGGATTGCCCTGCACATTAGTTAAATAATCATTTCTTCTGGGACCACAAAAGCCAACATGACTTGGGATCTGCCTTGTAATTCAATATAATCAAACCTTTTTAGGATGGTTGATGCACTGTTGTGTTTAGATACATGGTCTATTACTTTAGTTTTTGGTTTCCAAACCCAACAAGCTGAGGCCTTAACAACATTGACATGATTTCCCTGAATAGCATTAACTATTGCTTTTGGCCTAGCAGTATTAACTACTGCTTTTGGTCTAGCAGTATTAACATTTATCCTTAACAGTATTAACCCTCTGATTAAAATTACTATTTTTAGTTGTTGTTTTGTTGTTAATGGGTCTTCTAACAGTTGAATGTGCTTTATTAAAAACATTTGCCATTGGTCTTGCACTATTTATTGTTGTTCTGGGTTGAGCAGTATTAACTGGTCTAGTAGTAGTAAGTGATACTAGGCCAGACCTCATTAATACTGCGTTTGGAACCATGTTCCTTTTAAGACTAGGGTGAGTCATTCTAGAAAAATTCTGGTGATTCACCCTTTGAGTATAGTTCCACACTAGTTTTACCATCTTTTTATTATTAAACTGTCTCTGATGGTTATTACAATCATACTGCAGGTGATCGAAAAGCTTCCACCATCACAAAACAAGCTTAGATTAAACATCACAAAAATACTTCCTAGTTTTCTGAGACAGTCATATTAATTCAGTTTCTTTTGGTTCCGTCTAGGACTATGTGTGTTCAGCCTATTTTGATTACCTTGTTTAACAGTTGTTTTCCTATGAGATTTAACTTGCTCTTTAGATTTAACAAACTCTATTTTAGCAAAACTATGTTTAACAGTTGAATCTTAGCCTGAGGCACATCTTCTTCCTCACTATCAGACACCCAATCCTCAATAATTAGAGCACCATTATTCTTCCTAACTGCCTTAGGCTTGTCTGCACTAGTCTTAGCTTCACTAGTCTCAACTATAGGCTTCTTAGCTATAGGCTCACTAACTATAGGCTCATTCACAAACTCTTCTAGACCAGAGAATGACAAATTAGATTTTGGAGGTATAAAGTTTCCTGTATATGGAGGTGGAATAGCATTATACCCTAAACCTGTTTTGCACTTATCAACTATCTGACAATCTATTAGTTTGCTTAAGCTATTAGATGAATTCTCAAATTTTTCTACTGTTAGTTGAATTTCATCTTTTTGTTTTTGAGCAAGTTCTAACTTCCTTCTAAGCTCTGTAATGGCTACTTCTCTTAAATGAATCTCACGTTTTAAGACCTTGATATCTTCCTCATAAACAGACTCATTTTTCTTATAAACCTATGAATGTCTTTGCTTCTAACATACTCTAAACATGTTTATAAGTAATACATTTAAACTTAGATTTCCTTAAGTCTTTTTAACATGTGTTCATTATGTTCTTTTAAGAATTTTAACATTTTCCACAACAAGAATGATGAACAGTTGAATCATAGAAAACCTCAGAGTTAAACTTGTATAAAAAAAAAAAAAAAAAAGAAGAGTAAGCCATGAGTGCAAAGTTAGTTGGACCTTCTTCTGCTTGATCACTCCAATCATAACCAGAACCATCACAAGACACCAAAGCATTAGAAGTAGTTGTCTCCACTGGCACAACCCTTCTTGTGTTCTCCCTATTCCTGTTTTCTTGGTTCCTTGGAGCCCTGCACTCCCTTGCAAAGTGTCCCCTTTTGTGGCAGTTGTAACACTCCACCTTGGACTTATCAAACCCAATGGTCTCATTACCATTAACAGTAAGCTTTCTTCTAGTGTTCTTCAAGAATCTCATTGCCCTCATTGTTAGCATAGCCATCTACCACTTTAAGTCCATCTCTTCTAAATCAGCAGGATGAATTTGTTGCGAGTCCTCATTGTCAAGTTGTGGACTATTTGGTTGACTTGCAAAGAAAGCACAGATAACAGCATCACTCAAGTTGTCAATTGTTGTTGAATTAACAGCAGTAGCTTGAGTGCTAGCAGTTGTAGCACTATGAGCAGTATTAACTACTCCATTTGTACTGCTGGTGTTGTTTGAGGACACAAAGGCTACATTTTGTGTGTTTGTGCTTGAGCTTGATGTCCCTTTGACCTCTGGTTCATAGATCTTCAGGTTGTTGTAAAGATCATCCAAGCTTAATGTATCTATCTCAGGCTTGTTCCTCCACACAATGGTATGTGTGTTCCATTCTGGTGACAGACTTCTTAAGAACTTCTAATTCACATCTTCTTGTGAGATACTTTCACCATGAATCTCCAACTGACTGATAAGCTTTTGAAGCCTATCAAAGGTTTGATCTAACACCTCTAAGCTAGATGCAGTAAAAAATTTATACTGCTGCTTTAGAAGATTCCTCTGAGTCTTTTTAGTAGCAGCATTCCCTCCAAACCTCTTCTCAACAGCCTGCAGCAATGACTTGGCATCTTTGATGGAGTTAAACTTCAATTGATGTTCATTAGGGATGCCCATCAATAAAGTGCTTCTTGCCTTCAACTCTAACCTCCTTTGTGCCTTTTCTTCAGCAGTTGTAGGAGCAATTGTAGTCTCAACACCTTCAACAACTTTTGTTATTGGAGGTGCATTACCATTCTCTATGACTTCCCATAGAGAATAATCAATCATCTGGATGTACTGTTCCATCCTCATCCTCTAAAGCTCATACTCACCTGGTTTGAGCATAGGCACTTTTGATGCAGCCACCATATGTGTTGAGTCTTGATCCATCTCTTTGTAACAAACAGACCTTGAATGTAAAAGCAGTTTCTTCTTAACAAAGTTTCTCAAAGCAACAAGCTCTGATACCACTTGTTGATCCCAGTTAACTTCTAATGATCGAATTCCTTAAGCTTGTTTAAGGTTTAGTTATGCTAGATAAATCTAACACAACTTAGTTTAAGAAACTTTGTTTGATAATACTAAAGATTATGTAGAATCTAATCTTTAATATAAGAAGAATTCTTCAGTAACACAAAACAATATAATTTTAACAAAGTCTTGCTCACCTGGGCCAAGTGTCTTTCCCCTTTTTTTTTCCGAAAACTCAAAGAAGCAAAGTTGTTAAGCTCGTGGGGCTTAACAACTTTGTCTTCTACACCTTTTCACGAAAAGCACTCAATAAGCTTATAAATAAGCTTAAAGTGGACAGAAAGCTTAAAATGACTTATAGCAAAATGGCTTAAGTCATTTTAGGCTTGGGGCTAAAATACGCTGATACAAAAGCTAACTATAAGATTAAGGGATCTAGACTACTAAATAAGCTTAAAAGACTAAGAGCTTAAGGCTCAATAAGCTGTGAAGAAGCTTATGATGACAGAATGCATAAAAGGCAAAAAGCTTAAGTCATTTTGGGACATTCAAATAAGCTAGCTAAAGGGCAATAAGCAAACTAACTACTTAGCTTATCCTAAAAATCTACTAAGAAGCTAAGAAGAGCTTATAAGATAAGCTGAATAAAAGCTTAAGAATAAATAAGCATACCCCTAGCCACTAATTTATATGCTACAAACCGTTCACAAATGCATGTTTGGGCCTTAAAAATAAGCACACAAATGAGCTACCTAAGTCAGAAAATCAAGAGGCTTAAACAAGAGCTTATGCACTTGAAATAAGGCCAATAACTTGGCTAACAATGCTCGTAATGGCTGAGAAAAATAAGCCCTAAAGTCTCCCTCTCCCCTATTGCCCAGGTGGAGCTTTAAGGCAAATCTCAAGGCTTATTTGACAGCTTATTTTAAAGCTGTCAATAAGCTCTAGAACACACCAAATAAGCTAAACCAGATTGTAGTGCTCTAGCTAAACAGCTTGTGCACCAATTTTTAGCCTTTAAAAACCATTTTAGCTTGCTTATTTTTGATGGAGAAAAAGGGAGTTGGATTTTTAAAAACTGTGACACTAAAAACCTTGGTGAACTTTGACTTACCAAAGTCAAAAGACAAAGGGCTTTTGACAGCCTTTTTATACACACAAAAACACACAATCTTTTTGATGCTTAAACTCAAACCACAATTGCTTAACTAAATAGCATCATGTGTTCTCTTTAAAACCCACAGTTTCAAAATTGGTTTAGAAAACCTGGAGAAACATTTTTAAACCGTGGAACTCTTATAAAAAACAGCTTAATACAAGATTAAAACTTAAGCTTTAAATCAAGCAAGTACCTCAAACCCATGCCAAGACTTGTTTGACCTAAATTTTAAAGGCTTATGCCAAACACCCTTTACTATTAACCTGTCCCCAACATTGTTGTACTTTAAAAACTCTTTAAAAAACTAAACCAGCTAAAACTTTTATCTACTACACACTAATTTTTCATCTAATTAAGCTGACTTTAAAAACAACAACTCTATAGCTTAAGTGTAAAAATAAGCTAGTTTCTCTCCTAGCCCTTTACACTAACTTTGACAGTTTTAACTAAACTAGCCTATATATGAAATGAAAAACATTCTAAACATTCTTAGACATAATTTACCACTAATAAGCACATTAAGCTAAGGAAATAAGCTAAATTAGCTTATTGCTACAGTAAATAAGCAAAGTTGAGAATAAAGTACCTTTGATCCTTTTTACAAAAAGGATTTAATGAAGACCTAAATAAGCTCTAAACCCTACCCTTGGCTTATAAATAAGCCAAAACTAAGCTGAAAAACCCAATAAGCCTTCCATTATAGCTTATTCCTCCAAGCTCTTTCAATCCAACAGTACCTTTGTCACCCTTTTGAATTTTCTTAAAGAGTTAAAAACAGAATGTAAAAATGGTTTAACTGAAAACTTAAAAGAGTTTAGGAGAACAATAAAGATTTAGAACACAAGGTAAAACTTAACTGAATTTCATTAAACAAAAATGCAAATACAGAAACTTTCAACCTTAAGAACTTGACTTCAAATTACACTTGACTAAAAAGAAATTACTTGTAAAACTAACTTAAACTCATAAAAAAAACTACTTAGCCACAATGGCTGTTACATTCGTTTAAATATAGGCAACGATAGACTTTCTTTTTTTCATTTCTTCACTTGAGTGTTTCTTTGAGACACAAAAAAGGAGTTGTGTCAGTTGTTTGAAGTGGATTTCACTAGAAAGGTAAAAAGCCTCTAATCTTGGCCCTCAACCCTTTAAAAATCATCTTGGTCGACGACATAGGCTTTGGGAGTTGTGAGATTGCCAACTTTAGCAATCTTAAGCTGGAAATTAATGGAGGAGTAGATGATTAACCATGGGGAAATTGAGGTTACAGGGTAATAGGGGTGAAGTTAACTCGTGATTTTGTCCTGGGTTTTTGTGTTTTAAAAATGGCGGGAAAAAGGGAGTTGTTATAACAGGTTGGGGGTGACAGGGTGTACTTTTGGGGATTGGGCAAACATGGCCCCTCAAAGTTATATGAACAATGCACGTAGAGTCCCTTGTTGTTTAAAACATTAAGAACTTGGCAAAAACACCCCCTGAGGGTTATATAACTAGTTGCACCACCAGTCCTTGTATATACAAGTTAGGGACTTTGGCAGTTTTAGCCCTTGTAGTGTAACTTTGCTTAAATGGCATTTTGGCCCTTCTCTTCTTTTCTCCTCTTTTCTTCTTTAAGTATAAGTTTAGGGAATTTACAATTTCAGTCCCTAAACTTATATTTCGTTGGACTTTTGGCCTCGTGGTTACTTGGGGTTTGACACTGTCTTGAACCAGTTGACTTTTCTGTTGACTTTTTGACTTGGATTGACCGTTTCGGCATCGATTTTGGTTTTGTCTTGTCACAGCAAGATTCCTAGTCTTTTCTCATTCCGAGTCGTTATTTTGTCTTTTGGCTTTGTTTTTCGTCCTTTCGTTAGTTAAATTCACCGTTTCCTGCACAACACAATTAGCAAAACAAGCATATATTTGGCATTTTAAGTCCGTTTTTGGTTATTTTAGCTCGTTTTTAAAGGTAAAAGGTATGTGTAATTAAGCACATACCAAAATCCCCCATACTAAGGTATTGTCGTGTCCTCACGCAATGTTATGAAGTAAACATTTACAAAAACTAAGAATCTCAATCCCCTCGACTAATAACTTTGAAAAGTAGCAAAGTGTTCGTCAGTAAAAACTAAAAGAATCAAAAAGCTTCGACAATCCCGTTTTCAACACCAGTTTTTATTTGTACACTACTATCCCTAATACTTTTGGAATTTTCTTTTTCTTTCTCGACTACCTGTTTGACTTCCTTTATTTTTAAATCAACATTGGGATCATAAAAAGAGAAACGACCATAAGAAAATTCTACGGAAGTCCTGACGGATACATTCATCGTCCCCGATTTTTTCACTAGTTCCAAACCCAAGCAATTTAAATAAGATCATTTGTCAATAATAAGGTCTAAATGCTAAGCCCTCATACTTAAGACTTGTGAACTTTAAACTCCCAACATTGAATAAATGTCTTTAAAATGTGTGTACTCCGTATCAACTCATAGATCAACTTATTTTCCATATCATGATTAAGATTAATCATGACTGCAAAGCAAACAACTATTAGGAACTTGTAACTTGATTTTAAAGAACTGGGATTTTTAAACTGTAAAACTTTTTTTGCAACATTTTCATTCATCATTAAATCATAAAGTTCTTAAAGCTAGGAATGCGTTGCTTAGTTTGAACACCTACCTAGGCCTCGCTCCCTAGTAGGATATCACAACCAACGACCGATGTTCTTAGTTTGAAAACCACCCCTTAGCTAGCGGTAGTGGAATCACAACAGAACTAACCTTCTTCCTAAGTATGTGCAAGGATATGAGTGTCCTTAGTTGAAACCCTACACCAGACCCTCTCTTCTGGTTGAGTAATATCACAACACACCAAATCTTAGGAGCCAAGATGTCTTAGTCTAAAGAACCCACACTCACGTGGTTAGCGATTGGGAAATAACTACACACTTTTACTTATGCTTCCATATAATCAAATGTATGCTTCATTGGCAAAATTTCAATATTCATGCATTTTTGCATTCATACTTCATTCATGCTTCTTTGGCATTTTAACTTTCGAATTATTAAGAACAGAAAAATCTCGCTTTAAAGAATCAAGTTACAAATTTGAAGCTTTTTCTAAAAACATTGATTGACTTAGTTGAATTGAATTGAGCACGTATGATTAGGTGGATTAGAGCTATGGGAGAAAAAGCTCAAGTTACTCATATAATTTTAGAGAGATCTGCTCAGCACATAAACTTATATTTAACTCTATCACTTCTTGTTCTTCACCTTATCAAAATTCGAAGCAATCGAATTCGTGAAAGCTTAGCCTACCAGTGGTAAGTTGAGGAACTAGCTAGGGCTCAACACGCCCGATCGAGTCAAAAATTATCTCATTCTACCCATTAGGAAAGTCAAAACTGTGACAAAACACTTATTTTATTTTTGAAAATTTTTTAAAAATTTTTCAATTTTTTTGGTATTTTTTGTAAAAAATATGGTGGAAAAACGGGATTAAAGCTTGATAACACCGACTGCAGGTCAAAAATCAAAATCGAAGATTCCCCCCCCCATAACTAGAACTAAACATCGTCCTCGATGTTTCAAATGGGTTCCCTAACGTAAATCTAAGGCCGTTTATTAAGTGTGCCAAAAGATAAAACGTTAGTCGATTAGATTGGATACTGATATCCCAAAATGAATCTGAGGAAGTGAAACTTCTTGTGATATTTGAGAGTCTTTTCACAAACAGGGAAATCCTGGACATATCATACAAAGCTACAACAAAACATGTACAAAACACGGTGGATGGAAAATGTAAAGCCCCCCACCTTCTCACACAAAAAACTTATTTATTACTACTTGACTTATAAGCAATAAGGGGTGCCTCCCACGAAGCGCTTGTTTAGGTACCCGAGCTTGACCCTCCTCCGAATTTATTTGGTCCGTGGGAAACTTTGGAGATCCGGACAACCTCGGTTGGTACGTCCCCCTCCAAATAATGTTTTATACGATGACCCATTCCACTTTAAAGTTGGCCTACGGGATTTTTTGAGATAAGCTACGGTGCCATAAGGAAATACTTGGTACTTAGAGAATGTCCAGACCAACGTGAATTTCAATTTGCCCGAGAAAATCTTCATCTATG
This sequence comes from Tanacetum coccineum, assembly GCA_026074375.1. NCBI lineage: Eukaryota > Viridiplantae > Streptophyta > Magnoliopsida > Asterales > Asteraceae > Tanacetum > Tanacetum coccineum. The sequence goes on from BQNB010061884.1 coordinate 20,072, forward strand.
AGTTAACAAAAGGAGAACAGCGATCACCACCGTTGAAAACGGCGGTTATTGATCTTAGCAATCGTGTATCCTCTTGGTTATCTCTTATAGATCAAAGAGTTTACGTAGGACATGATCACAGAAGTCTTTAGTTCATCTCAGTTGAACTTTCCTGAGATCACCCGCAGTTTTGAACATCAAAATTTGTATGGATGCTTGAGGGCCCAGAGCTTTATGCTGCTAACTCGATCGTAGATGACATGCTTTACAAACACTATTCTTATATGGAGTACACCCGATGGGTGTTTTGTAAGCTGTGCGGAAGGCCCATAAAGCATCATCTAGTAGTCGACACCAGAGGCACGATTTTCGTCGCTTACTGGTTCTCTTCAAAATACGCTTAAACCTACGATTTGACACCTCAACTTGCCCACTTTTTGTTGTGATATACCAGAGAGACGATGTAGTGACTCCGTACATAAGCATGACCTTTGTAACTGGTCATTGCAAAAGTGATTCCGCGATCACCATTATTATAGCCCGGGGTGCACCAAATCGAGAAAGAGAGTGTTTTAAAAATTTGCAAACACTCGGCAATGCTTGGGTGGGGAGCGCTTTTGCTTCAACCCATTTTGACAAGTAGTCAACAGCCACGAATATGTACTATTATTCCCGGTCATTGAAGACGGGAACGACCCCAAAAAATCATGCCCAGAATGGGTGTGGTGTGCAAAGATTTAGCAAACTTGAATGGAGATTTTTGTGCATCTCATCACGTTGCGTATGTGTTTTCCTTGACGTTAACAAATGTCACAACAAAAGAACTGGTGACAAAGTCAAGGGCATCTTGTAAATGGTAGTGCCAATAGAGATCCTGAATCGAAGACTTTTCTTGCTGTTAATTGGCACCATAGTGTCCCCCATGTAGGATCCCACTTGGCAAGCTTTGAGGATGTCTAAAACTTTTTGCCCAGAAACACAACGTCTTATCACCTGATCAGCACAGATCTTGAACAGGAAGGGATCTTCCCAGAAATAATGCTTGACATCCTTGAAGAATTTATTTTTTTGTTGGGATGTCCAAGATCCGATGATAACGAATTTCCCCGCATGGTAGTTTGCAAAATCTGCAAACCATGGGGTACTATCATCTTTAAGAGCAATAGATCCAAGGGTTTCGAGAGGAAATGCTTCATTTATTTCCTGTTCGTCTGAACTTATGGTAAGGATTTTCCAGTCTTGAAAGATGATCTGCAGCAAGATTTTCTGCTCCTTTTTTGTCTCGAACATCAATGTCAAATTCTTGGAGCAATAGGATCCACCGCATGAGTCTTGCCTTAGCATCCTTCTTGGCAAAGAGATACTTGATGGCAGAATGGTCAGTATACACTATGCTTTTGGACATCAACAAAATGAACGATAATTCTCAAAAGGCATTACAGCTACGCCAAGTAATTTCCTTTACGGTATAGTGTAGTGAATATACCTCGTTTCATAGTCTTGCTAGCAAGTGTATAGGTTGAAATGCTTGTTTTTTTCTTTGCCGATGACTGCCCCTTATTGCGAAGTCGCGTAGCGAAAGCACATCAGTTCAAAAGGGCAAGTCCCAGTCGTGAGCAATTAAGATCAGGAGCCACAGTCGATTTTCTTTGAGTGTATTATGGAATCGATACACTTTTCAGAAAAGAAAAATGAGCTCTTTTTATAAGCAAAATGAGTCAAAGGACGGGCAATTTTAAGAAGTCCTGAATGAATCGTACGGTAAAAACGCGTGTCCAAGGAAACTACGGGACACCTTTGACATAAGTCGGTGAGGGAGTTTAGCTAGTTAACTATCGCTTAGCTCTATCCCCCAAAAAACCTCAAGTCCCGACATAGAATTTTTGTGACCGAGAACAATAGCCTTCCCTCACCCATAGAAAATGGCTCAGTTCTCACCAGTTTAAAGACAAATTGTTGTCTTCCACCTAACCGCTTCAACATCTATGCCAAATGGGATAGGCACATAGAGAAAGATTCCCCAAAGACACGAAAAAGTCATCCATAAATACTTCCGAAAAATCGTTTTTTCAATCATTTCGTGGAAGATGCCATCGATACATCTTGAATGTACCACCCGGAAGCATTTCATATCCCAAAAGGCTATTAGACATAGGCAAATTCCTATTGGGCATTTAATGTTGTCTTTTCTATTGATCTTTTGGGTCGGACTGGGATCTGAAAATACCCGAGAAGCTATCGAGGAAACAGTAGTATTCCGTTCCTGCTAGTCATTTCGATCATTTGGTCCCATAAAAGGCAATGGAAGTGGTCCTTTCGGTGGCTTTCATTAAGTTTTCTGTAATCAATACATACTCGCCATCCCGTGACCAATCGAGTAGGAATTCAGTTCATTCTCATCATTTGTGATGACGGTCATGAGAGACCTCTAATTCATAGTACAACAGAGTACCTGGGCCTTAACCCAAGGGCTGTCAGAGATGGGGTAAATCAATCCAGCGTCAAGGAGTTTTTCAACCTCCTTCTTGATAACATCGTGGATTTTTGGGTTTACCCTTCTCTGACTTTGCACAGATGGTTCGTAGTCCTCTTCCATTAAAATTTTGTGAGTACAAAATTCTGGGCTAAACCCTTATATCGGTAGAAGTTTCAACGAAGGCTCGCTTGTGGGACCTTGAAACCTGAAAGAGCTGCATTTTCTCATCTTTAAGTCTTAAGCAATTATTACAGGCAACTTGGTCGTCACCACCATCGTAAAAATTCGTATTCAAGAAAGGGTGCAGTTCCCTTGATTCAACCCTCTGAGTTTCCTAACGGAAGAATCAACGGTATTTTAGCTCCACAGAGTTTGAGGATTCTTTCCTAACTCCAGCAGATATTGCTCTTGATTTGGAGGGTGGTATTGGTTCACTGTTCAAATTGCTTCTAGAACAGGATGTCAGATCCTGATAAGTTTGATCAACTCAGATGAGTTGGATCAACTTCTAGAGCAAGAAACTATCTGCTTTCTTCAAATAAATAGAAAATGCACTGTCCCCAAAAAGGAGTGAGAGTTGGAGAATCAGTAGAAACAATAGGCTCAGAATATGGAGTGGGATTACCACTCGCGATCACGTTTAAAAATCCTAGGACCTCTTGAGAATACTTATCACAAGCCATATCAATGACGTCGATTTTGTTTACCGTCATACGGTTGTAATCAGCAGGTATATTGAAGTTTGTGAGTCCAATTGAATGTGATGGCTTCCTTGCCAAACATGAAGGTAATCTCACCCTACATAAACATCTATCAAGCAGACTCTTTTTCAAGAAACTCGCCCTGAGAAATAAAGTACTACGTGGGTCTGGTTTCAAAATCAACAACTACGAAATCAGCTGAAATTGGAAATTTCACCACATTTGACAAAGACATCTTCAGCAATATAAAATAAAAAAAAAGGAAAAAAAAAATTTATAAAGATAAAACATGAAACCGATCGGTTTTAGTGATCGAACGGATCAGGCTAGTTCTAGTGTCATGCAAGTCGGTCAATTCAGGAAGAGATAATTGTCCAAACAGGACTAAGGCATGAGATTAATGCTCGTAGACCAAGATCTGAGCCAATGCGTTGCATGGTAGTAATCCCCGTAAATTCGCAATGGAATCAGAAATTCGGCCCATGGTCTCCATCCAAGTTTTTCTTGGTAACTTGTTGAGGATGAACCGCTGAACATTCTCATTCAAAAAGGAGTTCATGCCAATTCGCTTAAATTTTTCTTTGTTTCCAATTAAGGTTTTAAAGTTGAAGCCAATTTTAGGCATGAGCAGCAAGGCAATCGTGTAAAGCTAATCTAGAAAACTCAAATTCTCTAAGATTTTCATAGAATTTCTCGATTTGGTCGTTAGCTTTTTCCTTGCGCCTTTCATCATTTCTTCTTGATGGATAATGGAATTGAGCATTAAGACATGAGAAAAAACAGGAGCAACAACAGGGAGCAACATTGGGCTCAGGATTTGGATTACGATTCTGAATTTGAACCAACAGGAGGTTGGACGTCTTGGTCTTCCGTTATTAGCAGGAAGGCAATCGTGTCCAATGTCACCGTCGGAGTCATGTTAACTGCTTTCGGTCCCTTGGATTAACACCGACTTCGGGTAGTGATACCTTTATGATCTCCTTTGGGTTGGTAACAGTGTTACCAGAAGAGTTCCAGAACGAAAGTAGAAGCTGTTTTAAGCAGTAACAAATTGTGAAAGCATGTCATTCAAATTTGCCATTGGGAAATCGCAGGTTATGACCTTGGTGTTTGCATGTTACTCTCACCACTGGTGCATCATGGCTGTGACATATATATCAAAATCTGTTTGACACAAATTAGTGAAAAAAAAACCGTTTGTCTGAGGATGACAGGTCCTTGATGAGCTACAGTTGATGAGCTACTGGTTGATTTGACCGGAGGTCGATAATCTGACCTTGGTTAAATTGTTCCTCTGTTTTGATTGAAGCTATTTCTCCCTCGATTGAAATTGTTTTGACTATTTTTGCATGAAATCTCTGAATGTTGAGGAAAACCAGGAGGTCGAATTTGATTTTGAGACCATACGGATGTCGATAACCAGAATTAGCTTTGGTTGAAATTGGCGCGCAGCTGCCTGGGAAACCACAAACTCTTGGGATATGTCATGTACATGATGCTGTTAGTGCTGGACAGTTTGATAAAAAGACCATCCCCCACAATTACACCACATTGTCAACACGCTTTTTACGGGTCGAAGCTGTGTTTGGTTCTTTCTATCGAGAATTAATGCCCGAACCATGTCTTTTAGTTCACAACATCAGATGAGACTGCATGGGAGGAAGAGCTTGTGCTCATTTTAAGCTTCTACAACATCTTTAGATTTCTTGATTGACGTACCTTAGACATGCACTCGATTATTTTTAAAACATTCTCGAGGCACTTTGTCTAAGAATTACCAACCCTAGCACAGAGTTCAATGTATCATGATCATTTGAGTTTAGGCATTATAGAATGTATCTAGTTGGATGCAATTCTGAAAACCCCATGATAGAGGCCTCCCCTTAAAAAGAATCATTGAAACGATACCCAAGCCTCATCAAACGTCTCATCAAATTTTGCTGAAATCTCATGATTTCATTTCTAGATTTGACTCGTTTAGAGGGTGGGAAGACCTTTGTTAATAAATTTCCGAAACCAAGATCATCCATTGTTTAGCCTCAATTTATAGAGTCGCACAAGGAAGCACGTCACTCTACGATGGAGCTTCGTCTTAACTAGTTTAATGTTGTAATTAAATATTATCGGAATCGGGCTCGGAAAGATAAGCAATAATGTAATATGTTTTTGGGTTTAATCACAAGCAAAACCCGAGCCTGGTCCAAGTTTATATAATCCGCGACGCGTCACAATAAATGTGTAGGGGTATATTATATATTAGATATTATCTAAAAATCTAAATATATATATAGAAATTTACATATGAAAATATCAAGTATATATCTTTTCCTTAATCAAAATTTTCTTTTCTAATTAGCTCTCAACTCTTCTCGGTCGTTCTCACGCCTCTCAATTTCGTCTCTCTTCTCTCACCCTCTCTTTTCTTGTTTATCGGTTTCGGGATAGTGAAGTGGAAGAATTAAACGGTTCCTACAATAAGGTATCAATCGCCTCGGGTGATAGCCTGTGGTTTTTTTTGGTGTGTAAGCATAATAGAATTCGGCGCTAGGATGATTCATCACATCGGCATAATAACTTTTTCGAGTGCTCATTTTGTTGTTGAAAACGCGGTAACAAGAAGAGAATAAACAAAAAAGTGAAGAAAATACGTTACGATCGAACGAGTGGAAAAACGATCGATCAGAACGAGTGGAAAACGAAATGATCGAAACGAGCGGATCGAACTAGGTGATCGAACTAGCGGACTCGAACAAAGCGATCGAACGACCCCTCGACAAAAGTTTTGGATCGAACGAGCGGACCTACAACAAACGCAGCGAATCGAACAAGCGGACATCGAACTAGACGATTGAAACGAGCGGGAAAACCCTCAACGAACGAACGAAGCGAAAACCTCAGCGACCGAACAATCGAACGAATAGCGTGATGATACGAGCGATTCGAACTAGCTTGATCGAACGAGCGATCGAACGAGCGATCGAACGAGCGGAATCGAACGAGCGATCGAACGAGCGATCGAACGAGCGATCGAACGAGCGGATCGAACAATCGATCGAACGAGCGATCGAACGATCTAACGAACGAGCGTATCTAACACAGCGCTCGCACAGAGCCTAAATGACGAACGAGCGGAATTTTTGGACCGAACGAAAATTTTTTTAAAAATTTTGTGTGACGAAAAGGGTTTCAGTAAAACGGCCATAACTTTTGATCCGTAACTCCGTTTCAGGCCCGTGAGCTCCATCAGATCGAGAAGAGAAAAACAGAGACGGAACAACGCTGTAACCAGCCTTAGGCATTGTTAAGGATTTTCAAGGCCCAAAAAGCTGTATTTCAGATGATTATTATTGACATTTTTCAGTTTTTTCTGGAATTTTTGGCCGCTGATTCCGCATCAAATCATTCACGGTTTTCTATTGATTCTGTAAAATCCCGTTAATTCATTTATCGGTTTTAATCATAGACGTGTAAAATCCCGTGAACGTGAATTGCTTACAAAACCACAACTTCAATCACATCATATCCACTTAAGATCCAACAAAATCAATCAACACTCATAATTCATCAACTAATTCATGATCAATCATGACTACTCAAGTTAACCACATCCTCAACAGAAATTTCAGTTGTCAAGCAGAAATACGATGAGCTACTCACAAAGAGTCTGTTAACTAAGTCACAATTTGAAGGTCAACTCAAAGAGAAAACTAAGGTTATTTCGGATTTAAAGGTTAAGGAAGGAAAAGACATTGACACAATGATTGAAATGGAAAAACAAATAAAGTTTTTAAATGAAATTCTTTATAAACGCAATCAGTCAATTCAGACCATATCAAAGTTATCACCCAATGCGCAACGTATCAAGGTAGATCAACCTTTGCTAATCCAAAGTACCTTAAAGAAGCTCCATCTATAAGCCCTCGTTGTTTATTAGATCCTCATATAGAATGATACTTTTTTCTGATTTAATAATATAGAAAGACATAAAGTATTTAGAATATAAACTTACTGATGATTATACTAGTTATACCTTGATGAGATTATTTTATTTCTGAATCCCAAGCAAACATATTTTGCCCCAATGGGGAAGAGACAGTGACTCTTGAAAAGGAGAGTAATCCAAATTGGAAAAAGACACATGTGAAACCATATAATAACAATATCAAAACAGTCTTATGAAACATCAAACCACCATCAAAGCCTATCTTGATCAGTTGGAACGCGCGCTAAGAAGTTAGGAAGACAATGGTGGAGAAAAAAACGTTGTTAGACAAAACCAAACATTGCTAAAATCGTGGCTTTCAACCCATTTCCTAAATCCCTTAGTAAAAAGTAGACAACTTATAACGAAATGACAAACAACTTCAATCACTTTAGAACAATTTGTCAACAAACGTGGTCTAATCATACTAGTAGTGCATTTCCTAACCCAACTGCCAAGAGTATGGAAGTTTTGATCAAAATCTTATTAATGCCTCTTTCAGACAAAACAATACTAGACAGTCATTGTTTTATTCATGAACTAAAAAGAGAAATGAATGACGATTTGGAGTACGTTAATTCCCTTGAAAAGGAGCTTGACGAACTTGAATATCAAAAAGGCTGGATTTTCAAACAATAGATCTACTTCTTCAGAAGATGTGTGTCTAACGATGTTACATGTCATATTTGCATTCCCTGTCTGGTCAAATGCAAATACTGAAAATGCAATGCTTATTCGTTCCATAAAGTCAAGATGAGAATTCTTGTCACACAAGCTTTCGAAACAAACTTAATCTGTAACAAATAATTCATAATAATTTGTTAAAAAAGTTTTGCTCAACTTGAAAAACACACAATTTCTCTTGAACTTTCTTACAACATTGTAAAGAACATATAAAAACAACCCAGATATGCAAATAAAATGCTTCAATATGTTTTCGTAAAAAACGTGGAAACAATATCAAGAAATACAAAGAATTGTATAGCTCAAAATTCAAGATAAGAACAATGTGATAAATGAGTTAAAGAAACTCATTCTTGTAACAATATTAAAAGTGTATCCTGTGAAACTCATTTTGATAAACCATCTGTTGTTTCGCCAACACAAACTCACAACGGATTCCAAAACCATCAGTATTTATGAAAACCGACTCCTTTTTCCAAATTCCCTGAAATGAGGAAGTTTTCAACACAAAACAGTACGGTTAATAAAACTAATGTGTCGGATGGTTTTATTTAAACCATTCACTCAACAGAATATGCCTCGAGAAAAGAAACCAAGCGGTTCGAAGACACAAATGTGGCTTGACCAGGAATGTATAGAAATGCCTCCACCACAATTAACAAGACAAACTAGAACACACAGATATGCCTCATTGATTCTAGCAATAACTTAACCTCACATGGCTAGATCTTACAGGATAATTCACAAGTACAAAGTGTTAGCAGACCACAGCTTAAGAGCTATCAAGTGAAAGAAAAGGTCGTGCCAAACATTAGTCGAGTGAATTTACAAAGGTAGGAAGTAGAAGACCAACATAGGATTTCTAGTATTTCTAAGAAAACAAAGTCTGTAACTGCGTGTAATGACAGTTCAAACTCCAGAACTTCGAATGCGAATGCTGTTTGTGCAGAATGTGGAAAATGTGTGTTTAATTCTAATCATGATGCTTGTGTTTCTCGATACTTGAAAGGTCCATGTATGCTAGAACTAAAGAAGCACTCATGGATAGTGCCCTATTAGTGCTAGTAAACCAAAGAGAAAGTCGAACAAATCTTTTGGCAACACCCCAAAAGAAAACAGTTGCAGTCAATACCACTATTCAGAAATCCAAGAGTTACTATATAGAAGTTGTATGAGAATACAAAAACAGTGAGGAAATGGTGGATAGCTATAGAGATGTCCATCAGTTTAGTACATGGACACCTAAAGCCGCTTTAGGACCAAAAAGATATGGATGCCTAAGATTAGGAAAGATGAAGAAATCAACAAGTATTAGTCCCACTATAGACATTGTCCCCTCTAGAAACTAATTGTCTTATAAGATATCAAATTCCTTAGGATCCAATATGTCCAATGTTCCAGTCGTCCCTCTAACTCTCTTGCAGATTGTACAACTCATCCTATTCATTGTTGACTCTGGATGCACAAAGCACATGACGGGCAATCTCAAGCTGTTGTGTAATTCTGTGGAGAAATTTCTGGGTACTGTTTGCTTTGAAAATGAACATAAAAATGACGTTTAGAGGCCACGGCAGATTCAATCCTCGGAGATACCATTCATCAATGTCAATTGACTTTAGCACCATGGCAGTACAAGCTCGGTCATCAATGTAAAAAGACGTTTGATCGCATCAGTTCAAGCCTCGGTCATCAATGCTCAAAATGATGTTTGAACAAAGCAGTTCAAGCCTCGGTCTTCATGTAAAGATGTTTGAACAAAGCAGTTCAAGCCTCGGTCATCAATGTTTAAATGACGTTTGATCGCAACAGATCAAGCCTCGGTCTTCACGTCAAATGACGTTTGAACACAGCAGTTCAAGCCTCGGTCTTCAATGTCAAATGATGTCTGTTCACATCAGTTCAGGCCTCGTTCTTCATCAAATGACTTCTGATCAGAAACCGTTCTGAACTCGAATTCCAATACCGACGAGCAAATGAAACCGTCAATTCAGAGTTGGTTTCCAAAAGTTGTTCCTCTAGCAGTCAAGACAGCTACATCACGACAAGAGTTGGAATTACTATTCCACCATCATATAGCAATGCCGAGGACAACAGGTAAATATATACAAAATCAGAAAATTTCCAAAAAGATTCTTCTCGACATGTCTCTTGGAATCGATAACATTTACGTGCTTAGAAATGTCGATTAACATTGACACGGGTGTGTAAATGAAGTTCGAGCGAGAGTTGCAAATAGTTTCAAAACATGTCATTTCTAATTTTCTAAATGGCTTATGTGCAAATATCAGTACATAACCCGGACTTCCAATAAAGGAAGGTTTATAACTTATCCTCACAACGAGAAAATTAACGTTTCTCGGTCTTGAGCTGTTCTTACAAGACATTCAATGTTTTTAGCTCAAGAAAAAGGATAGTGTACGTATCAGTGCGCTTACCCTTAGCGTTAGAAGAGAAGTCCTCTAACATTTGGTTTTTCAAAAAGTTGAACACAATTTTTCAAGAATTTCTCAATGTCAATTCATAATCTTTCAACATTGTGTGTTCAACACTCCATCCCTCACAATGTTTTCAAAAGACAACAATTTCTCAATTGGTCCTATTTTTTAGGGGGAGTTTTTCAAAAAACAAAGTTTTAATATTTATGGATACATCAACAACGACAACTCTTATGTATTTAAAACATTATCAAAATGTTCCAAACCATTCATGCTGATAATATTTTCTCCCCACAGAATTTTCAAGACATATTTTAATCACAAGGTATTTCAAAAACTAAGTGTTTATTATTTAAAATAAGGGGAGAAAATGTAATTAAAATATGATCTATTCGACTCAATGTGCTGAACAGTAAGAAAAGGTTAATTTCACGACGATTCTGAAGTCATAAGGTGGTTAGGTTAGGAATCAATCCTATGATCCAACCAGAACCGGAGGATCTACCCAAGGATAATCCAAAGTTAGAAATAGCAGTCCTTAGGTATGATTGGAGATGAATGTATATGGGAATAATGCCGACTAAGATTGAGCTGACATTGAAAACGACATCATGGACCCAGTGATGCAATGCACGACCCTTCCCAGCCATTCAGGTTTCTCTTAACAGAAACTTGTCTCATTTGTCACGGAGATACACACGTTATCTATTGACATCTCA
>BQNB010061885.1:0-18700 GCA_026074375.1 Tanacetum coccineum
GACCTTGGCTGCCCTTCTTCACTTCAAAAAATCGACTTTTATGTTTATAGTATAGAGAATATGATTTTGCACACTGAAAACTCGTATTTGAGTCTTCTATTTATAGTCTCTGAAATTGAGTGGATACGCCGTATTGAGTGAGGTCAATACGACATATAGGGGTGTATTCCTTGGAGTGCCCGCTACGTTCATAATCAATCAGTTATATCTTTCCTTAATTACATTTAATGTAGGATCTTTGATTGTTTGACCGGCTGGATACGTCGTATGTAGTTAGTAAGATACGCCGTATGGGGATTTGAACAAACGTATTTTCTTGTGAAGTTCAGGCGTTGATACGCCATATCTTCTTTCCTGGATATGGCATATTGAGTCAGAATTAATAAATCTTCAAATATCATCGTGTAAGCTCCAAAATGTGCACCTTTTAGCATGTCTTCACAAAACACTCCGTAATTACTGCAATTAACAACTTTAAGCAATTAAATAACAATTCTTGCAATAATTATATAAAAGTGGGTAATTTACTTGGGATAAATGATGCTATAAAAGTAACGTTATTTGATGTCATCACCAGCAATGTTAACATATAAGATGAAAACTTGCTTCTACAAAGATTGAGTGTCATCTCAATTTAAAACAAGCACTAGTGTATACTAACAACACTATCCTAAACCACCGTAAATTCTAAACACTTCTTTAATAATGTTTGGATATCACACAAACCTAAGGTTTGTTGATCATAATGATCTTACTATGATTATCACAATTTATATCCATAGTATCTTCATTATCTACACTTTGATACTCTAGAGAAGTTTATTAATGGAACAGTAATGACCAAAAAAAAACAATGAACACTAAACACACTGCTTCAATATTATTAGAATAATACGAGTACTCTTGAAGTACTGGGGTTACAAACCTTGAAGCTATTACAAATTTTCTCTCTAAGTATTTCTATCACTTGAAAAGTATCTCTAAAAGTTCTATATTTATACTAAACTTAGGATCTCCTTTTATAGAACACAAGGAGTCCTTTACAAAGATAACAGCCTATCTTTTAGGATCAGTTACAATTCAAATATAAACATCCCGAAATAATCTCCATGCATTCTTATCTTCAAATCAGCAACTTTGACCATCAGCAGTACTAACTCCTTCTACTAGCAGTATTAAGTAATACTGGCAGTACTAAGTTTGTACTGGCAGTACAAACTTCATTAGTACTGTTGGCAGTATTAAGTCTTGTGAAGATTTATTCCTAACAATTATTAATTCTAGGAATGAATTCCTAATTTAAACATTAATCAGAATGTTCCTTCTAATATCTTTCAATTAGATTTCAATGTTGTTAAATCATCTTACATCCATGCAAATGATACAACTAATCACATATACAATATGATATCCATAATGAATCTTTTAGTGGGACTTAAAGCCTTCATTCATGTGTTCAATCTCGCCAAGTGAGATAAATCATTTGAGTTTCACTCAATGTTATTTTATATTGTACCCGGATTTAATTCACCACATATGTATCAAACATATAATTCCCAGATTTCATGTTTAATTTCCTAAAATTCTTACAAGAAATTTTATTTCAATCTAAGGGATAAAATCTTAATTAGATAAATATGTATCAAACATATTATTCCAAGGTTTCATGTTTTATTATCTAAAATTCTTACAAGAAACTTTATTTCAATCTAAGGGATAAAATCTTACTTAGATAAATAATTTTTTTCTAATATGTTCCACAACATAATTAATTTTAGAAAAGTAAAAAAAATTACTCCCACTAGCTTTGAGATGTACTCATGAGCTATCTTTATTATTAAAAATTAAATTCAACAAGTGATTTATTTAATAATTAAACTTAAGATTATGCTTATTAGATGCGTGCTTTTAATCCATACTTAGATTCTAGCATTTTTGTATACTTTCTAAAGATTATATTTTGGATTAATAAAACCTCACTTGATTACATATCGTCCTTGCTAGTTAATCAATCAATAAAGAGTTCTTGAAACATAGTCAATTTTTTGAATATGATGTAAAACACTTATGTCAATTTGTACGTGCAAAATAAATTCTTTATAAAAGATATTGTCCTTATGAGTCTTATCTAAAAGGAAAATCATTTAAATACTCATCATCAACCGATAGGTTAAAGATAAAAAAATTCCTTAAGAATTGAGAATCTTCTTTTGGAATATCTTTCATCATAGTATTTGAGTACTAAATAATTCCAAAGATTCTAATAATGCGATTTCTATGGTTTGCTAGGTTCACCATGTTCCTCTATACTCTTGAAATCTCACCCTTAATATAGAAACATATCATGAGGTATCTATGCAGATCTATGAATGTGAGTAACATCATTCTAAGGTTTAACATTTTCATGTTTAGCCTAAGTATTATGACATTCGCTATTATGGTTTAAAAGGTTTTGTATCTTCTTCTTGAAGTAATTCAAGACCTACAAAACTCCCACTCGCTTCTTAAGCAAAGTGAGACTCCTACTCGCTTCTTGTATATTTGAGCCTATTCTCAAATATCTCAGCATGACGAGCAACATAAACTTTGTTCTCGTGTGGGTTGTAGAAATGGTATCCCATCGTTTTCTTTGGGTATCCATCAAAATACACTTAATAGTTCTAGGCATTTGTCAATAATAATCTCCAAGAGATTTTAACCAAATTTAGAACTTCAATCAAGACAAACGAGATTCCATCTATTTTATTACTAGCAATAATGGTCTTAATTATCCTTCTAGGAAGGAAGTGTCTTATTGGTTCGGTATATCCAATGACATACTCAAATATCTCTCCTTTATTTTTTGGGAGTTACATAGTTAGGTCCTTATAAAAATCAAAAACAATATCAATATAGAGTTTGATTACTCTTGTTGGACATACCATAAAAATGTGGTATTCCAATAAGATTGATCTTATACTTTATGGCTTTTTTATTTTACCAACTTGTAGTTAAAACGTAATGGTATCAATAGTATTACTAAGCCAATGCATCATCTTATAAGTCTTTGATCATGTCAATGATCTTAATGTGTGTGTTACTACAAGTAGGACCATAAACACTCCAATATAGTACTATTCGGTATAAGTCTTTGACCAAGTCAATGACTTCATGTACATGTCTTTAATAAGAAGACATAACAAGATAACTTTTTTACTTTACGTTATAAGTCTTTTCACAAGTAAAGGACTTAATGTATATATCTTTGACATGGAGACATAACAATTATTAAACTAACGTAAATCAATAGTAATTTCAATTTAATTTCAAACTCCATGTTTATGATTTCTAAGAAAACATAATCATGTAGCTTACCTTTTTATCTTGACATATTCTCTTAATAAGGCTACATACATTAAATGTGTAGGAGTCCTAGTAGAGTAATAGTTTTCTTATTTTGTAGTCAAGAAACCATTAGTCATATTGTTCTAAGTTTTTCCTTGCACACAATAAAGATTTCTCCCACTTGTGCAGGGTATAACTTCTTTGCATAAAACAACACCATACTAGTTAGTTTGTTTGTATCGACAATATGGCAGTGTCAAGCTCATAGCTAGTGTATATAAAACTCCATCTATTAATAATGAATCGTGGATAACTATCAAAGATAACATTAAACAGAAGCGACATCTTAAAGGTAACAAGTTATCAAAGATAATATATGGTGATTCTTACTAAATGAAGATGTTTCACACTTAGAAAGTAATTTATTTTTTCAAGCCAAGCTAGAAATAAAGTAGGATGCTTATGAGGAAACAACTCATAACTCCCACTAAATTTGACAACATCGTAAGTTTGCCATTTTTGTTTATAAAATGCATTACTCCCACTGGATCTGACAACAGTGTGGGTGTTCCTTCACTAGTGAAAGTAATTTTCAATTTATCTTTCCATTTATTGAATATCTATACATTATTGTTATTTATTAACTTGAAAACTTGGCATGCAATTCCTCCTTTATCCGCTCTTTACACCATGGGTGTGTAGCGTCTCTTACCGATTTTATAGAAAAAGTTATAGACACGAGATCTCTAGTTATTGCCTTTTCCAGTATTATGGTGACATTTCTGTCTTCCAATCAAACCTCATAAATATGTCTTGTTTACAGCAAGATATTTTAATCTTGGTAGCTATAGACACAAGTTCTCTAGTTATCTAAGTTTCTTATTATGATTCAAATATTTCAAAACCAAATAAGGATATTGAAACAATCTTGAAAGAATAAGAAGTCCAATTAACTTAACATGTAAGTTTGGTATGAGTTCGAATAGAATTTAAGATAATTCTTTCATTCCTATGATAACTTTTTCGATAAGTAAAAAGTATAGGAAATAGTCTTTCTTTTCCTTAGGAAAATTTAGATACGGTTTGTCTTCCATAAGTAAGAGCAAACTTTGTTTACGATATTCGTTGCATTAATACATTAAAAGAACTTGCAAAGTTAATTTTTTGTATTTTCGATAATCCGCCCCTTAAAAATTAACTACCCATGTTTATATAAATAAACAATTAATTTTTACAAGGGTCTAAGATCCAACTTGACATTCTACTATTAATGTAGTTGATGTACTAGAAATGGTAAACTCAAAAGGTAATATGCGGGAGATAATTGCCAACATGTGCAACTCTTAGCTTTTATGGGGCACAAGGCATCGTAATCCAGAATTACAATGTCAAGTAGCATGTTTAACCCCATCTTATGCCTTGGGTCAAAGTTATGAACAACCATACTCGATATAAGTCGTTCAATACAAAATCAGTAATTATACAGTCTCAGGTCTGATCATACGATTGTTGTATTACTTTGTTTTGCAATTCACCTAAACAAACTCAAGTGATTTCATACTTGGATGGAAAATGTCTTAATTTTAGGGTATATATTTGATAAATTAAGTGTTACCAAAATTGTGTATAAGGAAGCATGCATACAACCTTATAACACTAGTAATTTTTAAAATATTTCTAATTTTGTATTAAAACCTTCTATAAATAGAAATCCCATAATTTTATAAACTACGTGCCATTTATAAAATTAGGGTTACCAAGTTTACAATATTTCCATGTATAAGTGATCTTACTACGGATAAGGTTAATTCCACACGAGAAATAATCGAACCCTAGTAACGATTACAACATACTTAAAATATTGTTTAAAACACTTATGTAAAATTGTTTATTCTTGCGTTGTTCCGTCGCGGGTTCTCTTGCGGAAACCACTAAACCCATACGTTATAAAACGTTGCAAGAAATAACAAGTTTACTTATATAGCTCATAATTTAGCAAAGTGTACATATCAATATACATACAATAAGCATTTTAATCCTTGGCTTTTAGTCCATATTAATTTTTGAAAATCAATTTTTGCATATTATATATAAAAAACAAAAGGCCATATAAAATCATGCAAAACCAATTTAACAAACAATTAATCGTACTAAACACAATCAATGCACGTAATTAAACAAGAAATCAACAAAAGTCTTCTCAGCTTTTGCAATTAAACAATTAATTCACGTAGCAAAGATTTCATGCATACCATACATATTAAGCTTTATAACCATGGTTTACATGCATGTAACCCATGGTTGACAATTTATTACTTAAATAAGCAACAATATATATCGTAAATAATGTAAAACATTCACATATTTTGTTTCCTTATTTTATGTGTTATTTAGGATGAAATATTTCACTAAATAGTTTCCTAAATTAAATGACACATAAAAAGGCAAGAGAATATTCATGTTTCTATATTTTATGTGATATTCAGGGAAAATATATTTTACTAAATAATTTCCTATATAAGATTTCATATAAAAGGAAAATAATATTTACAAAATATGTAGCATATTTTATTCCATATTTTATGTGATTAATTGGGCAAAAAAATATTTCACTAAATAATTTTCTAAATTAAATTTCACATAAAAGGCAAGAAATTTACCACAAAAATATGCATTTTTACATGTTTTTTACGTTTTTTTTAATGTAATTACAAAGCTATATGATTTGGCTCGTGATGCCACTGTTGGAAATCATTATCTAAAAATAACCTAATATTCCATTAATATCATATGAGCTTTCCATTAATATCCTACGAGCTACGCAGCGGAAATTAAACACATATAGCACTTATAATTAACATAAACAAACGTAAAAGGAAAACATACCGAATAGCAATCAAGCTACGTGAAGAACCAGAGACTTCTTCGAGCACACGCATATGTGTAATACATGCGAAACCAAAACTTTTCGAGTTGCTAAAGTAAGCAACCTCTACGTGTATCCACCACACGTTTAACCCAATACACCCAATGCTATTCCACGAACCGAACCACAAAATACTACGAGTAGTCGAAAACCAAACTCCCTTATAAGGGGTGTTTGTTTTCGTCACCTACAAGGAGAAGAAGAGAAGGAATGGGATAAATAATGAGGTCTAAGGATCCTCTATTTATAGTGTTAGGATTAGGGTTACATAGCTTTGGGAAAAAGCTATCGTATGTTGACACTTTTAGATGACTATAGTCTAACATCGGGAACAACCCCCCTCAATGAACCCGACCCGCGAATACTATTTATACCTGGACCCATGACGAATGGGCCATAGCGACACCAATATAGACTTCCAAGGCCCAAACGATACTGCCTACGGGGAGCTCCATAAATAATGGGCTATCACGACAAGGATTTAGGCCCATGAGGTCCAACTGGCGCACACGCGCGCAGGTATTTATCACATCTGTTACGACCGAGTTATGATCAGGAGAGGGGCCCACTAGTTATTAAAATAAACGGTGGGGCCTCTTGGTTATTCACCTAATTAAATGGGATCTAAAGCCCATTAGGTTGGTTAGAATATAAGGGCACTAGGCCTCATCAAAGGTATGCTCTCACAACCCTAACTTTCTACTAAAAACCCTAAAACCGATTACTTACTCTCACGCCGAGGTTAATCGTGAGACAATCCATCGGTAGAGCCTAAACGGTGCTATTGTTTCCTTAGTGCGCAGGTCCGTTTTTAATACATCAAGACTCAATGGTACAGGAACTGGAGCTAATAATCCTATTGCCCTTAATCCGGATCTATACAAGGATTCGCCCAACTTTTGTATCACAATCGGTCGCCATCCCTGTGGACCAGACACTAAGAACACTGCAAAATCTAAAATGACAAAGCAAGAAACTTTACCCAGCGACCCGCAGGCAAAGAAAAGCAGAGCGACCAAGCCTCTAGCAAGTCTCTAAGCAGCGCACCTTGGAAGCACCAATGCGCGCATGATCTGTTCCTTCTGCGAACGGACCATCCCTGGGGACAACCCAGCCAACGCCACAATTACAAGCACGAAGATCTACGGCGTGTTGCTTTCACCACCTCCTCCTCAAACGCAGCTAGGACGATAGCACCGAGCCGCCACCCCCACCCATTCGAAACAAGGGCCCCGAGTTAGGGGCTGACAACCTCACACTGGAAGGGGTCGCGACTGAACTGGCGCCGAGTGATTTCGTATCTCAAAACTACGAGACTCTGGTCGCCCTCATGCAAGAGGAAACAAAAAAGAGATCAAGCCAAACCTACAGCCGCGCTTAACTGTAGGTCCCGGAGGACGAAGTATCCCACCGCGCCACCGAAAGGAAAGGCCAGAGAGGAAACCGCGACCTCCAGGTAATTTGTAGAATCGGAAACAAGATTTCCGGGCTACTCAAACAGCTAACCTGCAGAACTTAAGCATCCATAAAACATGACGGCGCGTCAGCGTTCACGATAGGCTGGGCAATCGCGATGTTCACAGCAGGCTTGGACAAAGGCGCTCCTCGAGTGAAAGTCCTCCAAGTTCGGACTCCGAGGATAGTCGGCGCAAGCGCCGCAGACGAGTAAGCGTGTCCTCAGAAGACACCTCGGACAACGAGGACGCAGAAACAGGACACTGGAAATCCAAGAACAGATACCGTGAAGACGAAGACATGTCTCATCATTGCGTCGCCAAAGGTCGACGCCTTGCGCGCGCATAGTGATTTCTCGGAGGATAAGAGAAGGCGCATGCCCGCTAATGTGACAACTTATGATGGGACAGGTGATCCTGATGACCATCTAAAAATCTTCGAATCGGCGGCCACCATTGAAAACTGGCCACAACCCGTGTGGTGCCACATGTTCAATTCCACATATAGGAAACGACCGCGGAACTGGTCAGCAACAACCACGCAAAGCATTGATGGTTTTTGGAAGAGTGGCGGAGGCATTCCGCTTGAATTTTACTCAAAGAAGAAGTGTGCCAGAACCCTGTGAGCGTGCCAGTAAAACAGCGCCAGGGATCCACAGCTCTAACATGGAGCCTTATATAGGACGAATGCATACACGTCAAGGCGTGTCCCGAAATTCTCCCAAGATCTCAGGTTATGATGGAATAAATAACCAGAGCTATCAAAAGGCTGATGACAGGTCCCCCAAACCTTGATGATTGAAGAAACGTACAAGGCCTTCATTCAAGGGAAGCCGCCGCCGCGGACAGCAGGAAAGGCTGACTCAAACAACAGGTCACAGGAACACTCCAGGAGACAATCCAACGACCAGAGTAGCAGTCGCAACAACAGCTACCGCAGTCAGAGGGGTGGGCGGGGGAACGACAAGTACACCCCACTGACAATGACCCCAAAGGAGATACTCGCAACAGAAGGCTCAAACTTCCCAAAACCACCTCCAAATGCGCACTCCGAAGAGCAACGCGCGGGAATGGATATGCAGTATCATAGGCAGAAGGTCATACTACCAATAATGTGTCCCAACTGCGCCAGTTTAATTGACAATTGGTCAAGGAGGGCAGATTGGATCACCTGGTGGAAGAACATCAAGGAAGGAAAGATAAACAAAGGCGGAGGCAAAAAAGACGCTCCTAGAACAAGGCTGACACATCTAAGGTGCAACCTGGCAGCGAACTAAGCAAAAAGTCAGTCAAAAATTTTTCGCAGGTATGTACCATCCTCCTTCAACTTTGACTACGGACAACGTAAGTGGTGGAGCCGACTTACCATTGAAAAATGCACGGGTCATGACATCCACGCATAACATCGATGGAGAGCTACTGCGGACATACTGTACGTACATTGCTTCCAAAGACTGCGCCCTGAAGTAAAAAGTCAGTTAAACCCGGCCACGACGTCGTTGACTGGCTTCACGGGAGAAAAGATATGGCCCATGGGGCAACTACGATTACCAGTTATAGTTGGCAATAAGGAGCACTCCACGACAGCCTGGATGAATTTTATGGTGATCAGATCACCATCCCCATACAATGGCATTATCGGAAGACCAGGGATCTCAGCGATACGCGCGGTCCCATCCACGGCCCACGGGATGCTAAAATTCCCCGTCGACGGCGGAATTGTCACCATCTACAACACCGCCGCACCTCCTAAAGAATGCAACACAGTCACAGGTGACGTAACGCAGACTAACAGGCAGCACGCAACCAAAGTGACAAACTTGAAGGTCGCGATTCATCCCGACTACCCGGAGCAAGAGGTGTCGATCGGGGGGTCGCTGTCTGATACGGGTAGGGCGGCCGTGTGTGCACTCTTGCAACGAAACCTCGATATCTTTGCATGGGAACCAAAACACATGACTGGTGTGCCACGATCGATCACTGAACACAAGTTGAAAATCCGACCGGGATATTCCCCAGTGAGGCAGAAAAAACGCGGGCAAGCTCCAGAGCGCACTAAGGCAATTCTGGAGGAGGTACATAAAATAAACTTGTGGAGGCAGGTATCATGCGAGAAGTCTATTACCATGACTGGCTCTCCAACCCAGTTATGGTCAAAAAGAGCGATGGTAGCTGGCGGATGTGCGTGGACTTCACCGACCTCAACAAAGCATGTCCACAAGACTGCTATCCACTACCCGAGATAGATTGGAAAGTGGAATCCTTATGCGGCTACCCCTTCAAGTGTTTCTTAGACGCATATAAGGGGTATCACCAAATCCAAATGGCCAAAGATGACGAGGAAAAAACACCTTTCACACAATCAAGGTGTCCTATGCTAAACAAAGAGCCTTTGGCCCTAAAAATGCGGGTAGCCACCTACCAGCGACTGGTAGAATAACCGTTTCGAGGACAAGTGGCCGCAACTGGATAGTCTATGTCATACCCTTTTTTATAAAAGAGCACACCGAAGACGAGTTGGTGCGCGACATTGTAGAAACCTTCAGAGCACTGCGACAAATCAATATGAAGCTAAATCCTAAAAAGTGCACTTTTGGGGCTACAGAAGGCGATTTCCACGGATACTGATAGGGACGGCGCATCAAGCGTGTCCTAGAAAAACAAAAGCGGTCATCCAACTTCCTTCACCGCGCACGATGAAAGCAAGTCCATCGTTAAAATGGGAAGTTACCGGTTTTGAACAGATTCCTATCCAAGTCAGCAGACAACGTCACTCCCTTTTCAAAACACTCAAGAAGTGTGCAAGAAGGGAGACTTCCGTGACTAATACGGAAGCTGAAGAAGCTTTCACGCAGCTTCAACAGCATATAGCGAGCACTCCCACGCTAGTTGCACCCCGACCAGGAGAGTTGATATGTACCTATCCTGCCGACAGCATGGCGCAATTACGCTGGTGCTGCTAACAGATAGGAACTCCGTACAAACGCCGTTATGCACTTCGAAGTAAAGCACTTCAAGACACGGAGATCAACTATAGCGCGATGGAGGAAGCTGATCCTGCGCAGTATTTGCCGCCAAAAGAATTGCGTAGGTATTTCCACGCACCCAGTTGCGGTAATCACAGATCAACCATCAAACAGTTATTTTCCAAACCGATGCCTCGGACAATTGCAAAAGTGAGCGTCCTCTGGGGAGCATAACAGCTCTTATAGACCACGCACCGCAGTGAAGAGGGTCAGATATTGGCGGAATTTTCTCCATCGAAAAACCAGAACCGATATTGTCCTCCCCAGAGCGAAGTCAACTCCCAAACCATGATCTTATTTCCGGATGGATCTTCATGTTTGGACAGGGTCGGGCGCAGCCTTATCCTTACCACCCGAAAGGATGGAATTCACTACCACTGCGTTTTGAATCACAGCCACGACAACGAAGGCCGAATACAAAGCCCTACTTGTCGGGACTACGCATTGCAGCTCGAATGGTGACAAACCTAGAGCTAATGTGGAATTCTCCGTTTAGTAGCCAACCATGTGTTGAGGTGATACGTGGCTGAAGAGAGATAACATGGTCAATACCGCGACAAACCAGTCCGCTAATCCAGATTTGATAGGTTTCACCATTCGGCAAGTTTCCTAGGGTGACAACAAGCGGCAGCCGCAACCACCACACTCCCAATATCGAAAATCAAATGACACGAACTACAAAAAAAACTAAAGTTCAGAAAAACCACTAAAATTTATAAAAAATACAGAAATGAACAAAATCCCCCAAAATTATTAATTAGGGTTACTGGTTTTGTGGATTAAAGAGAGGGACAGCAAAACCAGCGTATGTAATCCAAACCGACATCTTAATTAGGGTTACTGGTTTTGTGGATTAGAGAGAGAGATGGAAAGGTGAAGAGGAAGAAGAGAAAAAGTTATTTATGGGACGGTGGGACGGTGGAAGAGAGAAAGGGGAGAGAGAACACGTATCCAGGGTAACTGGTTCAGCAAACTACCACGCAGAAGCATTGATGGTTTTGAAGAGTTGCGGAGGGCATTCCGCTTAAATTTTACTCAGAATTGTGTCCCGTAAGGATTGCCAAGTACATAGACCAATCCCGCGCCAACCACAACAGGAGCTAGCACCTATCACCTCACCATGGCCATTCCACAAGTGGGGTATCGACATCGCTGGCCCCTTCCCCGCTGCAGCGGGAGGATTGAAATTCCTTATCGTGGCCATAGACTACTTCACCAAATGGATTGAGGCGAAAGCGGTCGCCACAATCACAGGGAATCAGGTAAAAAGATTTGTCTGGGATAACATTGTGTGCCGTTTTGGATTACCTGGCGAAATAGTGTCGGACAACGGAAAACAATTCTGTGATAACCCGTTCAAAGACTGGTGCTCGAGATTAAGCATTACACAGCGTTTTGCGTCGGTTAAACATCCACAGACCAATGGTTTGGTTGAGCGAGCAAATCGAAGTCTAGGAGAAGGAATCAAAGCGCGCCTGGATAGACACAAAGGCAGGTGGGTAGAGGAGTTATCACATGTCTTGTGGGCACATCGCACAACAATAAAAGTTAGCACAGGGGACACCCCCTTCTCTCTTGTCTATGGGACGGAAGCCGTTATACCAGCCGAAATTGGAATGCCAACTATTCGTACCGCGGAGGTCAATATCACAACCAATGACGACGAGCGACGTATAGATTTGGACATATTGGAGGAAAGGCGCGAACAAGCAGCCATACGTGAGGAGAAAGCGAAGTTAAAAATGAAGGGATACTACGACGCTAAAGTTCGAGGAGTCTCATTTAGACCAGGGGACTTCGTGTATCGTGCTAATGACGCAAGCCACGCGGAAGACACAGGAAAGCTGGGACCAAAGTGGGAAGGACCCTACGAGGTTACGGAAGCACTTGGAAAAGGAGCATACAAGCTGCGTGACATGGATGGGCGTGAGTTGCCCCGCACGTGGAATATCTGCAATCTCAAGAAATGCTATCTTTAGTGAAGTGCTTACTGGGTATATGCGTACTTTTTTTTAAGACACATGTTTTTTGTTTTTCTTTATTTCTGCAAGTATTAATTAAATGTCGCGGTTTCTAGCTAACTCCGCGGCGCAATTCACTTTACACGCTTATTGTGAGTCTCTATTTATGTCTCAATACTGTTGTTACATTATTCTGTGCCTACGCGGCGTGCATGCACCTAATAACCCCACGATGGGAAAAGGATGAGTAAACCTACTAAATGACTCGTTGAGTAAGAGGGTTGCAAACCCATCAACATCGGATCATGAGTCCTTGTTAAACACCTTTCTCTCAAGACGTTGGAGTCAGTTTATGCGCGCATTCCACGATGGATGCGCAGCAGCGCACACGGTGCACGTTTAACAAATTAGGAGTCAAAACTTTTGACTTCTTGATATGGTATTAGCGGTACGCCGCATGTAATTGTAATGTCAACCCATACATATAAACTTAGCATATTTTGCAGTCATGAACTTTGTAATGACTATGTTCACAACAATTTGACAAATGGCACATCACAAACAAGTCTTTCATGCAAAGGCAACTAATTGTGCACAAACATTTTGTCAACTTTTATAACTAATATTGTGTGCGTACAATCGCACAAGTCACAATAACAAACGACCCATACTATGGGTCCAAAAGGATAGCTTTTACACAAGAACCACGAGTTTAATTAATCAAAATTTACCAATATACACAAAAACGATAAGTTTACACAAGGAAGAAAAACCTAGATGCTGTGACAACGACTTTGCTCTGACCTGCCAACTTGGTATGCAGCATCCCCAGCCTCCTCAAGCTTCCCCAGGAGTTCACTATCCTTAGGTGACACAGTCGCCACGCTAACTGGTACTCCATCAGAACGGGGGAGGTGCGCAGCACCAACACCACATAAGATCGCCTTACCCTTCACCCCCTTCTTCTTAGCAAGCCTTATGGCGTGGGCCTCCAAAGACTCCTTCAACGGGACCTCCTTCTCAAGTGCAAAAGGGGATTGCAGATGTCGCGGCTCATGCAAGATAGGAAACCTGCAAGTTGCGCCACGTTCGGTGCTTGAGAAAGTAATCAGGCTGGGCCTCAGCGCCCTCGGTGGCATGCCTAGCCAAGGTTAACCCCGCCATTATCACATCTATGGGGTAATCCTGGTCACGCTCCAGCTGTGCAATATGAGGTAGCTCTAATAATTTCATCGCCTCCATTGCAGCAACAAGCTCCTCATATGCATTGACATTATATCCGGGTACCTGTGCGGCAGGCACTGTCAGCAACTTCTTTTCATGCAGTTCCTCCACCGCTTCGCCTTAACTACGTGCCAGTGCACGTCTTACAACATCCCCAAAAAGGACTGCTTGACCTGTGAGATTCCAAAGTGCTCATGGCAGCAAGGCGCAGACCATGGCTTTTGAGCCACCTGCGCTAGGCAATTGCGGCCAACTGTGAGGGTTAACGCTCCTCATCATACTCAATACTGAGTTTGCGTAACTTCTCCTCCTGCTTCTCCAACAGCCCCTCCACTCTCTGGCGAAACTCATCCAGCCCAGCAAAATGGTTGTTCTTACCCCCTCCAAATACTTCACAGCCCAGTGACAACTTGCCTTGTAATCCGCAGAATTCGCGTCTCTTGCTCTACCTTGACAAGCAGTGCCATATTTTTCGGCAAGGCCTGTGCATAAGACCTTCGAAAAGATCTGCACAGCCTGAGATCTGAACTGTGTCTTCAGCAGCAGAATCTCTTCATCCTTCTGTACACTCTGGCTGCGTTCACTAGAAAACTTGATCTTAGCTGCGCCACCAGCGGCGGCTTGCTGGCTCAGTGACGCCATATCAAACTCCTCTATAAAGCTGATCCATGGCATACTCAAACCCTTGGGACCCTGTCTCGACCCTCTTGATATATCATCAGTAGTCAAGGGGCTAGTCTGGGGTGGGGACTGTGCAGCATGCGTCACCGGCGCAGAGGAATCGCTAGTAGCCTCGACACTGCGCACAAATAGCAAACAACCAACCAATATTGAGGATTACACATTACTTTATTATGATTGCGTACCATAAACACTATTACTGGACGGACATAAAGGCTAAATTGCTTATTGGGGGAGGCTCTCGGTCACCTCTTGGCAGCAAGCTTGTTGTTGGCTTCCGGGGTTTTCCTCCTAAGTCGATCTACTCAAACTAGATTACATGGACGCACCCTCTTTGACGTGCCCGCGCCGTCATCACTGGTGGCCCTCTTGCGTTTCAAACCAGAGTCAACTTCTCCAGCCTCACTTTCAGCCCCTGCGACATCAGCATCCTCTGAAGAACCAACGCTTGTTGCGTCTAGCCTGGGGGGCTCCGCAGTTGCACCTGGTACACTGCGCAGTGGTGTGGGTGCTAATACATCAGTACTCTCAACCTCTGGTTACTCCAAACACAAGTTCCATGTGGCCGGGTACTTTCAAAGCGGCTCGTACCATCTCTTAAAGGCGCACCCCCTCGGTCACAGCTTGGGCTTACTCAATGAACGCACGCTAATAAATCCTTTTCTGGTAACAAAAATGAAAACAAAAAACAAATGGTTACATAAGCTTAAATAAGAAAGAGCGCTTACACTACTAAACGAGGGAGAAGGAAGGACAAGCACCCACCCGGCCGTCATCGCCTATAAACGTCGGCACTTCCTCGGGGCTTTGGAAAAATAATTACGACTAATGCATTGTGGCATAGGAAAGGCCTTCCGAGTATGCGTTGATAAGGATACGGTTTCATAAACACCCCCACCCCCCTCATTAGAATGATTCCGCATCCTCCATTACTATACGACCCGGGGGGTGGACGCTCATCTCGGCAATGACCCTGAGGTATAGAATGCGATAGTCCCAGGGAACCAAACACATCATCTACCCAGAGAACATTCTCCCTACCAACGTCTTAGGATCTAATTTTATCGGTATATCACTGAAATTTGACCCGGCGCGCTTGGAAACACGATATCCATCGTTTGACCAAGAGGTGTGATAGAAGGCGCAGAACAAATGGACCGTGGGATGAATTGCCAATAGGCGGCAATTCACTTCGAAATTGGTTATTTTTGCCGCGCCTATGCAGTGCAATTGGGAAATATGAAGACGATAATAATTCAGGACGTTGGACATAATAACGAAAGGGGTACTACGTTGATTGGTAATTTCAAAGAACCGGTGTATACCCCAACCTTCCCCCATGGAAATCCGCTATACTCGCAATTTCGCAGCCGGCACTACCGGGTGCAATGCGAATGGGATGTAATACTCAGATGTGAACTCACGAAGTTCCTCATCTGTTATTTCTGATGTAAAATCAATAAGTTGCAACACCATGATTTGCGAGGCAAGGGTTTGGAGGCGCACGCGCGTATTACCTGTGTATGATTTTTGATGATTAATGGAAGCTTTATAATGGGGGTGGAGAGATTTTTTTATACTGTGGCCGAACAGTGAATATAGAGGCAACCACTTATTATAGGAGCAAGTTGTTACTGACACACGCCGGATGAGAGGAAACGAGTCCCCACTTGTCCTAATCGTGTGGTAGGGGTGCAACATATAAGCTATGTTCTAGCTACCTTCTCACGAATTACGAAGAGGCATTTTTATGACTCAAGTTGACCAGATGCATTGTTCTGGGTGGGACAATTTCTTGTTTGTTCCACAATACGCATCCAGGAATATTTGCCGCGACTATTTGTAGTCTAGCATCCGCGGTCTTACCAAGCGCATACTAGACTGGGGGGACATGATGACGTATTGTCAACTGGGTCATGAACCCTACCCAGTAATAGTACTTATACCCAGGCCATGACCTGATATTGGACCATTGCGACACAATACTGGCTTGGTATGCCTTGGGAAGCCATGACCTATGGGCTATCACGTCGGAGGATTTAGGAGACCCCATGAGGCCAACTAGCCTCACGTGCGCATGTACCTAGAACACCCGTTACGAACGAGTCATAATCATGAGGAGGGCCCACTAGTTACTAAATAATGGCGGTTACTAAATAACGTGTTGAGGCTCTAGCGATACTAAACCTAATTAATGGGAACACACTTAAGTCCCATTATGGGTTTGGTGAGTATATAAGTATGAGCCACCATACGCTCTCATTCTAAGGGAAGCCCTCATATACACCCTAACGTCTACTAAAACCTATAACGATTACTTACTCTCCTCGCCGGAGATAATCCGTGGAGACAAGCCCCACGGTTAAGCCGAACGGTGCTTTGTTTTCGTCAGTGCGAGGTCTCATCACATCAAGACTTAAGAGATACAGGATAGGAGCTAACGATCCGGTAGTACACTATATTCGGGCACTAATCAAGGATTCGTCCAATTTGGTCATCCACAAAAAACTTTGAAACAATTCTGACACACCAGGTAAATCTTTCGTACAAAAGCATTTTTTTTTTTTTTTGTTCAACATGTTTAACGTCCGTGATTCGAAATTGTTATAATGAAAGGGTTGCAAGTATTCTTATTATCAAAATTTGATATGTGCATTTAGGAACCGGAGCCTAACAGATCCGTATTACCCCTAATCCGGATCTAATCAAGGATCGTCCAACTTTTGTATCAACAATAAATAAAAGTCCTTACCGAGAGACAACCCAAAATATGTTTTAATTTATTATCGAGTCTGTCTTCCCAGACTGTCTATAAGGCGTATCTAACCTTAATGGATACGGCATATTGACTATCTAGACGTTATCCAGTCCTTACTTTTCGGCACATTGTAAACTTTATTGTCAGTTCAGTCTATACGCCGTATTCATTAAATGAATACAGCGTATTAGATGACTGACCCATATCTAGATACTTTTTACAGATCTCAATATGGCGTATCCTGGTTTATGGATACGACGTATCGACTTCCTGTACAGTTTTAGATTTTTATTTTTGATTTCTAACCAACGTATACCGGAGATAGAATTTGCAATTGTTTTCTTATGTTTTTAAAATAGGACCTTCTAAACGAAAAGATGGATTTGGTAGAATGCTTGTTTTCTGGAATTCTATGTGTATTGTAGTCATGCTGGCATCCAGACACATTTACAACACACATTCTTGCTCATAAACGCAACATGGAGGATCATACCGAGCAAATCCTAGGGGAGTTTCTCGTTCTAATTCTTTTAAATTCTCGTTTTTAATGTTATATTTATACATCGAGGTCGTTGTATATTTCAAGTAGGGGAGAAGAATTTGAACGCTTACTTGTCCATATTTTTACATCAATATGCCTAATTTATATCAAAATTTTAAAAAATTTAGCATATTTTTTATGAAATTATTAGTTACATAACCCGCACACATAACCCTTGTTAGATATTGTGAGAATTTAGCCTTATCCATTTCCTAATGTTTACACAAATTCTACAAAAATATAAGTATGCCGGTAATTGTAGTAAACTTTATAACTTGGCTTGGTATAAATTAAAATACAATTTGGGTTGTCTGGGAAGACAACCCAAGATGGAGTGACATTTCTAAACAAGTAAATTTTTAAGATTACACCAAAAAGCCTATACATGTTGTATTAACTAACTACACTGGTTAGTTAACCCTTGTATAAACCCTCTGTTTACTCTCATTTTTAGAGTAAGATACCCTAGAAAAAATTGCTGAGCCATTCCATTCTTTTCTTACACCAAATATTTGTTTTGTTACACCTTTACACCTTAGCCTACCCTATTGGATTAAGTCCTTAATCGGTTGCTAGTCGCTTTTGTGTAAAGTATTGTACTTCCTATGTACATATGCATATTTTCTGTCTCTGGCATGGTCGGGAAATTCCACAATGCAATTGGGTACGTGTGTGAATTTTCTATCCATGGTTAGGTCGAGAAATTGCACAATGCAATAGAAAAATGTAAAAGTAGTGTTTTTTTATTTTTAGTGTGTTTACTACTTTCACCAGTATGTTCGGATATTAATTATCCAGATTAATC
>BQNB010061885.1:20333-36298 GCA_026074375.1 Tanacetum coccineum
CTTCCCCAAGGACCAATGAATTTGGGGATGGGTCAAGCTTAGTGACCTAAAACAAGCACTTCGTGGGTGGCAACCCATGCTTACCCTAATATAAATTTAGTAGTAGTAATGAATAAGTGTGTTATGAGGAGGCTCGCCTCTTCCATTCTTGTGTTTTGTTTTTTTTGTTTTATGTCCAAGATTGCCCGGATTTTGAAGCCTCTCTTGCTCGTGGTTTTGTCCTTCGTTCACTCGAGCTTTAAATCCTCAGCTTCATTATGGGAATCCAATATCCAAATCTTACCGACTAACGTTTATCTTTGAGCATACTTAATAAACGGCTTTAGATTTACGTAGAGACCCTTCTTAAAACATTAAGGACAATGTTTAGTTCTAGTATGGGGGGAATCTATCGATATGATTGTGCCTGCAGCCGTTGTTTTCTCGTAATCCCATTTTTACCACCAAAATACCAAAAAAATGAAAAAATTTAAAAATTTTCAAAAATAAAATAAGTGTTTTATCATAATTTTGACTTTCCTGCTGGGTAGAATAAGAATAAATTTTGACTCGATCGAGCATGTTGAGCTCTAGCTTGTTCTTTAACTTTTAAACCAAGCATTCGCGGATCTTTGCGAAGAACGGAAAATAATAAAGTTAAGTATAAAAAAGGATTATTTGGAAATCTTACAAGCTCATGAGTGTAATTGGTGGCTTTTTCTCCCATAAGCTCCTAACCGGACTAATAATACGTGCTATTCTTGAAAATTAAACTTAAATCAATAATTTTTTGAAATACAGTCAATAACATTTTTGTCTTAGTTCAAATTTATACTTTAATTTTCTAAAAAGAAATTTTCTCTATATTGTGAAATAAAGTTCTATTAAAAAATGACAATATAAACTGTGGGCTGATAAAAGTTTACTGCCTCTTGCCGGCTCACAACCGATGTGGCAGTCTTCAAATGTAACGGCCCATAGTAAGAATAATAATCAGAGAACTGATAAAAGTTTGTGCATCTTGCCGGCTCACATCCGATGTTGCATGCCTTCTAAAAGGTCAAGATTTTCGTAGTTTAAAGGATGTGTAAGTTATTAAGTGTAATAAATAGTGATATAATATATAGGAAATATCTTTTTCTTTTATTTATATGCTTATTGACTAAGGCCGTTTGGTTGGTGTGTTTGGATTTGGATTTGGGTTTAATGGTAAATTTGTTGTTTTGTATTTTAGTTTGGCTTTTAAAAGTGAAGAGGGCCCACTAAAAGTTAACAGTTGCGGAGGATGGTGGGTTTTTCTCTCACACACACTTATAATTAAACAAGTCACTCTTTCTCTCTCACACATATATACATTCTTTTATTTTTAAATAATTTTTCTTAAATCAATTTTATTATTAACAAATATAATTTCTCTCTCCTAAACCTACACTAAATCTAAGTCCTAAACCAAATCTAAATCTTATTCTAAACCAAATCTAAATCTTATTCTAAACCCACTTATAAACCAAACCCAACCTAAGACTATTACATTTTAAGTTGTGATTTTATGCATATATGGGAAATCCAAAGGTTTTAAAACCGAAAGTCCTTGAGTCCCGATACTAGTCTCTGTGGGGTGTCAAAGATGGTCACTTAGCAGCAAGGTTGGGATGTGCAGAGACGAAAGTCGCTACATGAGATGATCTCGCCTTCAAACTCTTACTTTTTGGGTGGAACGTGACGCATAAAATTTTTGCAAAACGTTTGATCTATGTTTGAAATTCAAAATAAACACATTCACCTAAGAGATAATAATTGTCGGGAGCGGAGGGAGTGAAAAGTTCACAAGTTACAAATATGAGTAGTGTTAGCATCTTAACTTATATTTAACGGTGATTTTGTTTTTGTGCTTGGTTTGGAACAAGTGAAAGGTCGAGGACGATGAATTTATCTTTTTTGAGCATTTTAGGATTAAAGTGCGTCTTGTTCTATGACCCTTAAAGTTATGAAATAACAAAAGTCAAACTTGTTAGTTAGTTGCTTAAAAAGAAAAGTACAAAAAAATGAGAAAAAGGAAAAATACAAAAATATGTGTGGGAATAAGTATAAATATTTAAAAATGGTAAAAATAGGGCTTTTCAAAACTATTGATTCCTTAATTCCCCTCGATGAACACTTAGCTACTTTTCGAGGTAATTAGTCGAGGGGGATTGAGATTCTTGGTTTTCTAAAAGTGTTTACTTATGGCATTGCGTGAGGACACGACAATATCTTAGTATGGGGGATTTTGGTATGTGTTTAATTACACATACCTTTTGCCTATAAAAACGTGCCTAAAATGACCAAAATATACCAAATATACATTGTGTTTATGTGTTTTGCATTTATATTTTGCAGGTAACGAATATCTAAGAAAAGGACAAAAACATAGCCAACACGACAAAACCGAGCACGAGATTGAAAAGAGCGTGAAAAGTCAAGTCAACCAGTCGAAGTCAAAGTCAAAGTCAACGAAAAAATCAACCACGTCAAAGTCATAGACAAAGCCAATACCGAAGAAATACTTAATGGGCCTACCCGTACCAATCTAATAGGCTGGGTCAGCCCATTAAGATATTACATGAAGACCAAAAATAAGTTAAAGGCCCATTGCCTTTTAACTTATAACAAGCCTAAACACATAACCAAGCCCAATACCAAATCTGTTAACACCATTAGTCCCCAAGGACTGTGGTTGCAACAGAAGTATACAACCTCAGGGGCCAAAGCTGCCAACTTTCTTATACCATTTTCACCATAAGGACTGTCCATGCTATATCACTTATCAAACTAAGGGACCAAAAGTGTTAATTCTACAAACCTTTAACCCTGTTATCACCAAAATAGTAATACAAACGAAAAACCACTCTTGGCGCCAAAATTCCATATTTGTGTCTTCAACCTCTGGCCCCTGCAACCACAGACAAAAACATCACCCTCCCAACTCAACCCCACATCACATGGGCCAAATGCCACTTTGGCAATCCTATGAGTTCCCATTGGCCAAGATTTTGAAGACCGAATGAAGGGCTGTGATGATAGAACTTGGAGAGCACACAAGATAGATGGCCTAGATTGATTTTCGAGCTCTCTCACACAACTAACACACCTCTCAAATGTCTTAGTGAAGAAACACAAGTCCAAGAACCCAAGGCTTTGAAGTTTATCTATATATAGGACCCTTTGTAAGCCTTTTTAAGTAGTTTTAATCTAGTTTACTTTTCAGCTTATTTAGTTAACATTTAGCTTATTTTCTTCAAAAATTCAAGTAGTGTAATTTGTTTCTTAAGTTAATGAAATTTGAAGTTTTTAAGTTTTTAATTTCCTGTTTCATTGTTAAGAGAATTTTATAAGCTGTCACAAGCTCTTATTTGAGCTTTTATACAATCTTTTTTTATTAGGCTTTAAAAAAACTAATAAGTGTTTAAGAAAATTCACCAAAAATTCACCCCTCACTTACCTCAGCTTATTTTGGATGATAAGCCAGAAAAGGATGGGCTTATGGACAATACTAGCTTGTCTTTGACAAGCTAGAGCTTGGTAGAATAGCTCTAAGAGCATTGTTTTGTCCTGTTTAAGCAAGGGCTTTTGTAAGTTCTTATTTTCAAGTTTTAAGCTTATTTTACTGATTGCTTATTGCAGTGCTTATTTACTGCGGATTATTGCTCATTTATGCTTGTTATTACTGTTTATTGCTTGTTTGTGCTTATTTGTTGATTAGATTTCATTTGCTTATGTTTATGCATTTTTTATATGAAACAAAATATATCCTATTTATAGCATATAAAACTATTGACATATCTTTTTTTAATGGATTATTTGATATACTTAACTTCTTGCTAAATCTGCTTATATTTGTTAGTTAGAACTTATTCAAACATCTCACCGTTTTATTAGTAACCTTTTGCTTAATATCTCTTAGTCAGTTTAAGAAAAGCAAAAATCATGGTTCTTCAAAAGAGGTGTTTGGGTTTCATGAACACACGTGCTGTCAAATACAAGTGCTGAAAAAAAAGTTTCTGGCTTGTTAGTCAATCAATCCAACTTTTAACATAGCATCCTTTTTAAGATGTAGTTTTATATCTTGTGTTTATAAGTTTTTTCAAGTTAAAAGTTAGTTTTAAGGTTTTTATCTATCAAGATGCTTAAAGAATCTGTGGTGACAAAAACTAGATCTTAGTAGCTTGTTTGATATAGGTCCTTTTGCAAATTGCTATTTTAAGTATTGTTTTTTGTGTTGTTCATCAACATATACATGTTACGGTCAAATATGCAATATACAAGTGTTCGCCTTAAATTTGCCTTTAGTCTTGTAAATAGTCTTAGTCAAAACTTTTGTCAGTCAGTTTTTAAGTTTTTAAAAGTGATCATTTTATCTTAAATTTACGCATAAAATAAAAGTACGGTTTTTAGACTTCTAAAAATTGGTTTTTGATGCACAGTTAGATTTTAAGATAAAGTTTAGATATGTTTTAAGGTTACTTTGTTAGTTTAGGGCCTTATATAAATATAGGTTGATCGATTTAGGCACCTAGCACATTTAGTCCTTAAAATTGAAAAACCAAAAAAAGCCTTAGAAATCATTAGTGTAAACTGTTCCCTTGTGAGCGACTTTTCCACCCCTATCTCTATGCCCCTTTAACAAAACTTATCTGCAGCTTGTTTAAAAATTTTACTTCGCCGTGCCAGCCCTTCCTTCGTCTCTACTCGTAATTCGTGTCACCCAATTGAAGAGATGAGATGAGAATATATACACGTATAAGTTTAGAAGTTCTGGGCACTTAGCCGCTCCAATATCATCGAGGTCTGCGAACCGATAAACGCCTCAGAGAAAAATCATTTTCAGGCTGAGCACACTCTCTCTCCAGTATTCCGCTGGATATCGTGGACCACTACACTCATACGTGTAACGTGAATATTCTAAATAAATTACATCTTTATGTCTTCTCAGAAGATTTTTAGAGAAAACTATTTTGATAAAACACACTCAAGACGGTTTACTCACTCTTGTGCTGGGTTCGCCGAACACTCGAACTCTCCATCACAAAAATAACTCACCAATAAACTCCCAAAAGACCATTCTCAAACTCACTCTAGAAACATTATATGCAGATCAGAAATAGTGTCTCGCAACTTCGTCACTATATATTAATTCATTCACATGAATAAGTCCAATCACGCTCGACCTCTCTCGCATCATGACTAATATGTATAAGATGCTTCTGTCTCGTGTTATGATATATTGTTTGTCTTGTCGCAGACAATGTGTTTGTAGCATGTTTACAGTGTGTATGTTTATGTTATGAGAACAAGTTAAAAGATAAGAATTCTATAAAGATTTGGCTGGAAATTTTCACAACAATGTTAATCTTTCATATTGATGAAAACAATCACTGTGCCAACTCATCTCTCAGGAACTTCATGGTATACAAATATGCTTCCATAGGAATCGGCATTTACATACACAGTGAGTTTGTCCGAAAATTGAATTTCGGAACTCTCCTCTCAAAACTCACGCCAATTTTATATTTTATACATAATGACTCAACTCAAAATCAACCACTAAAACACTAATTGAAGATCAAATCAACACTAATAATCATTCCTAACATCACAAAGATCATCAATTGTAAGTCATTTGATCTATTTTCTTTCAATTTTGAGTTTAGGATTCATGATGAACACAAAAATTAAAATTGGGGATTTTCCATTTTTCTTTCAATTTTGTACAATTAGAACTACTAGGATATAATGTATAACTAATATGCTTCCCTTAGACATAGGATTTACATACACTAGTGAGTTTGTCGAAAAATTGATTTCGAACCAAAACCCCAATTTTATTTTCAAATCACTCACGTTAGGAACATAATAAAATTGTTGTTATGCATTGTTAATACAACTTAAAAACAATTTTAAAGACATGCATAATGATCTCATGAACAAAACTCGAGATACGTAATTCATATGTATTTTTTGACATGTTTGGATGAGAAAAATCAAATTAAGGAGCGTTTGGGTTAATTCTTAGGGTTTCATTTCTAGGTCGAGTTAATTGTTACTCCACATTTGTCACATTTAGGCACACACTAGATACCCATCATAGGAAAAAAATTGATGTTAAAGATTATCAAATTCCCACTCGTGAAATTGTGTCAACCCTGAAGCCTTTGGAAGAAATTATTCAGGAAAATGTTTTCTGTCTGGGGGGTAATCGGGACCATGTTCCCGCGTGTCTTTGTTACATGCTCTATTGTATTGCAAGATCTGAAAAGTTCAACCTCGCCTATTATATGGCAAAACGAATAGAGTAGGTCACTAAACAAGCAAGGTTTATTTTACCCTATGGTATGTTATTAACCCGTTTGTTTAAATTCGTCATGAGTGAGAGTCCTGAGTTGGTCAATGAGTCTTATGTCTTGTATGATCATGTCATGAATCCTCTTACCTCTCAACAAGAGCGAAAGACTAGAAAGGATTGTGGCACGAGAAGAGGTCGTCACTCCACTTCTTCTTCCTCCGCCTTCGATCAACCATCCTCCTCTCATCTCAACGATGATGATGATGATGAAAATGACGAAGGGACCTCGTGTGCAAGCACTCCTTCCCCCACTCGTTTTGTTAATTCATTAACAAATGAGGTTCCTCGAGTCTTTCAAAACCCACCAAACATTGACCTTGACATGGAACCATTTTACACCCGCCAAACCGAGATCATCAATCATCAAGTTCAGTTACGCGATGAGCATCGTGGTAGATTAAGGTTAATCGGGAAAGGCCTCAGGAACTTGTGGAGAAATATAAAGAAGTGAGCAATTTGGAAAATTGCTATATGACAATATTAATTCTATTTGCTACTTTATTATGATTAAGTACTTAAACGTATACTATTTAGTAGTAACTTAGTACGTAGTACGGGAAATATAACTTGCCTTGGATGATCATTCCATTTTATCATCCTAAACACTTGCTTGCATGCACCTTGATACATTATGGTTACTTATATTATGCATGATTATCTCTTAGTTAATATACCTATATGTGATTCTTTAACAGAATTTAGGATATTCAATTTTGTGAATTTGATTATTAGATATTAGATGATCCATGGTGAAATAAGATTGACTGCAAAAGGGTGTCTTTAGGAAACTTTTTCTGGACATGTTTTACAAAAAATTGAAAAATTGGAAAAATTATGATCCTTCAGAAAATGTCCCCCATAAATACTGGGCGGCCCCCAAATAAATCTAGGACCGCCATATAATTATGGGACCGCCATCAGAGTCACGGGAATTTTACTGTGACTACCTGATTTTCTGTGCAGTTGACTATCATCTCCACTACATAGCTATACTTTTTGCATTTTGCTAAACCACTTTTGGAATCTATTTTCTTAATCCTCATGATTTTCCTCTTCAATCCTATGCTTCCTAATTAAATAAGCCATCCTTCCCAATCTTCTTATCATCTTCATCTTCTTCAAACCCTCCTACTATGGATTTCACTCAAGCTTCCTCCTCTAACCCTTCTAAGAAAATCAAATTAACCATAATCCCACCTAGACAACTATTTGTTAACATTTCTAGTGATGCAGATGTCACCACCACACCTTCTCCCATAACAACATCCTCTTCTCCTTCTCCACCAAATGCACCATCAAAAACTTCATCAACCAAAAATACATCATCTACCTTTGGCACTACCTCTTCCTCATTTGAATCAAAACCTCAATCCTCACCTCCTACTTCCAATAACACACCCTCTCCTCAACCATCCAATCATTTTCTTGAAAATGTTATGGATGCACCTCCAAGACCCTCACATCTACTTCCACTCCAAAGTCATCCCTCCTTGGACATCACTCTTTCCTTGTCACCAATCACCCCTCTTGATCATATTCTTGATACCTCATCACCACCTTCACCGCAACCTCAACCACCTCTCATGGGTCACCCCATTTACTTCAACTGTCATGACTATCATGGGTCAACTAGTCTTTATTGTTTTCACAACCACAATCTTATCTTTTCTCTTAGGGATGAGATGAACCTAATGTTTGCTCATATTGAGTATCTTCTTACTTCTACCATGACTTTACTCTCTCCACCTCACCCTTAAAAACTAGGTCATATCACCTCATAATTGGTCGCCCTAACCTTTTTGCTCAAAGTCATTTCCTATGAATCAAGGATCATCTAGGATTTATGTCGTATTAACTTTATCTATCTTATGTAGTATGTTTAGATTGTGGTGTAATGTATGAATGAATGTTTCTTTGTTAGACTTAGTTTTATTTTCCTTGCATGTAGTATGTTTCTTGTATGAGTTTCTCAAGAGATGAATGAAATCACTTTATGGTTTAACTTGCATGAATTGCTATATTGCTACTAGTTGGGAATATATTTTTGCACTTGTACTTCTAACTTTATTTTGTAGCAAACAATTTTCGTAAGATCGATCCCTTGGTGCCCCAAACGAGGGGGAGCCTACATCAAGGGGGAGTCTTGATATCGTCGACTTCTTTCTTTCTACAACTATTAGACGATCATCCTTTTTGAATTCGACAAAAAGGGGGAGAAATGGAATGAAACTCATTAATAATTTGAAACCTTTAATTTTATACAAAATGAGTTTATATTATGTCATCATAAAAAAAGGGGAGATTGTTAATACAAATAATATCTAAGAACGTTATTTATATTTTTCGACCTCTCAATATTTTGATAATAACAAAATGTAAAAACGTTTACGATAAAAATAAACGTTTACAAATTATTAATCGTAAAATTCAATTTTTAAGATTAGTGATCACTTAAGGTATGTACAAACAAATCATTAAACATGATTAGTGATCAAGAAAATTATTCTTTTTAACCATCACATTTTACAAAAGTATTTTCACAAAAATAAATATACAAAATACTTTTTAATTAAAAGAAAAGTTTTATTTAAAACATAAATTTGAAATTCAAATTTTTCCCCAAAATGGAAGCTTTCATACGAGATACAACATTCCCCACAAAAAGACAAAAACAGGAGCGGAGTCCACTAGGCTGCCCACTTATAAGCACGGCGGCCCCCAGATATATCTGGGACCGCCAGCAGATAACCGTTGGATTCGCTGGCTATAAATACTGCACTATTTCTGGCAGAAAACACACCTCTTTGTACGAATTTTTCTAGTCTTCTTTCTCTCTCTAAAAACCTTCTTTCTCTCACTAAATCTCTTGATCACTAACATTGTTTGATCTTGTTTCAAGTGATCTAATCTCTTCTTCTCATCTCTCCTCTCATCTCTATCAAGTGCAAAAGAAGAACATTCATATTCGCCAAGAAACGAGTTGTTATTTAGTGATCTCTCCTCTATTCTTCTATGTATCAAATCTCTATTGTAATTATCTTGTGTAATTTTGTGATTCGAATTGTGTGTGTAACAACCCGAGTTTTATGACGCGTATGACGATCGCGAATTCGACGTCATTATTATTATTTTATAAATTCGTGTGAACAAACGTCGACATTTAATATTTTATTGATCGAGAATAATTATTTTCATACTTTATTACGAACGATTTGGAGAAATTTCACAATTTTTATTTTTAGTCGATATGCGAGTCAACGTTTGACCGCGCGACCATTAAGCGTTTTGGGCATCATAAATATTATGACGCGCCCCGAGTTATTTTATTTTGCAAAATTTATATTTTTGTCGGACTTCATCATTTGTTTCTTGTCTTGAGCCGGACTCGCATTTTGAAGTGTACACATTTTATTAAATATTTCAAACCAAGAAAAATGTGTCGGAAATAAAAATGGTCTCGGAAGAGTAATTCCGAGCCACGGTTGTCGGTTTTTAATTTAAGTAAAACATAGACGTGTCAAAAATTTAAAGAAGAAAAGAAGGAAGGACTATTATTGCCAAATAACAAAAGTGATTTTCTATAAATAAGACCTAAACATACATTATAACTTTTACCAAAATCATCTTCTCTCTCCCTCTCCACCTTGGCCGTCGGCTGCCTCCGTCGGAAAACACCACCGCCGTCAGAAACCGCCGTGGTCGCCGGAAAAATTACATGCAATCCGATCAAGTTATATTTTCTTAATCCCCTTGTCATTTCCTACGTTTTCCACCAAAAATATATAATATGCAATAAATATTTTTGGAGTTAGAGTTCGAGTTAGTTTCAAACATTTTTGGGTTAAAGAGGTGTTTAAAAGGGTTAGATTAATGATACGATCAAGTGGGTTTTGTCGAAAACGGTTTGGATCATGTGTTTGGGTTGCATCTGTAGGTTCGAACCACAAGGAGGCCGAAACCAACACCTTGTGTGTTGTTGTAAGTATCCTAGTTATGTTTATTTCGTTGTTTCGTTCTTAATTTGATTTTGTATATTATATGTGATGAGGTCCTACACTTGCGTTGGTTAGAATCGATTGTGAATGGGTTGATAGTTGATGGAGATAGGTTAGCTAGGCGTATTTTGTTGTCGTTGTGAGGTGAAAATGAAGTTTCGATAAGTTGTTTAAATGTAAATTTCAAGCAGAAATTTTGGCTCAGATTTCAAGGTTCGAGATTTTATAAAAACTAATTTTTGATGTAGAAATATGATAGAGTTCGTCCTAATGTACGTTTCGGTAATTCGAACGACCCGTAACTTCTTATAACGAAGAAGTTAAGGCGAAAACAAGATTTGAAAACTTAAAAATGTTTCCAACAGCTATTGCATTTTTTTTACTTGCTGTCAGGAATTTAAACGTTCGTTTTGAGCACTTTCGAGTCCGTTTCGGTCTTCCGGTGAAACACGAAAGTTCTCGGAATGATGTTTTACTTTGCCGCGAGGCTCGCTGATCTTAAAATCGAGTAATAACGGGTCAAAATCTAAGGTCAAAGTCTGTGTTTTTATAAAAAGAGTCAAAGTTCCTGGAGAAACTTGCAGGGGCATTTTGGTCATTTTTCGTCGAGTTTCGGGTCTCGGCTAAAACTAAAAAGTTGTCCGGAATATCGTTTTACATAAAATTTCTTTTGAGTCCGAGTCTTGAAAACGTGATATAATGGGTCGTTTGGAGTGGGCCAGACTTAATTATAAATATGTGTAAAAAGTCAAAGTCAAATAAAGTCTAAAAAGTCATCGGGTTAATACTAAACTTGTCGGATGTTATAAAAGTAATTAAACACTACTATTATTATTAGTTTAATAACTTAGATTTAACGATTGTTGCAAACAAGGGAGATTATAAAAATAGAAAGTTTCCGAAAATAGAAAGTTTTCGATTAAATGACATATAACATAAATGAAAGAATGATCGTAACTCAATTAAACGGAGTTTAGGATCTAAGGCGTAAGTGGATTTCTCATCACATGTATGAATATATATATATATATATATATAGCAATGAGTACAATTATTATGGAAAACAGTATTATTGCGTCTAAGCTCATGGCACTCAAACTGACTAGTGTATATATCAATAATGATATATATAAAGATAATGGCCCCCGTGTAGGTAATTGCCATATACCTATGAGTTTCAAATATAGTGCGTTTGGTTACCTATCCGGCTAACACAAACGGGATTCGTCAATCCCAATAGGCCTATTCATAATATTCACGTTCCACATACTCGCAAGTGATTAATGGTCCATGATGGTGGGGTCTTTTGGCATAAAGGGACTTAGACAACAGATGCAATAATATATCAGGATAGCATACATTTAGAAAACACTTGTATTCATGGTTTATAGCATGTATCCCCCTCACGGGTTTATGAAATAGAAGATTTAAAAGTGAGGCTATGAACTCACCTTAACAGTATAGGGAAATCTGATTGATGGCAAAAGTATATCAAGTGAAAGTAACGGCTTCGTCACGCAACCTGAGGTGATATGTCAAGTCTTAGTGTGATAGTTTATGTTTCAAAACTTCATAAAGTTTAACGTATATCTTTGATTTATTATGGAAATATTGTATTGTTGTTCGGGCTATCATAATCCCGAGGCCATGTAGTATCATTTGAGGAGCCAGGGCACTTTAAATCGTAAACCCAACAAACTCGTCAAAACAAAAACTTAAATGAAACCCTTCATATGGAATTCCCTAGTAATGTGATACGATAAGATTTTAAGTTTCTTTAAAATTTAGTCGATGATAAATTACGTTAAATATATAACGAAATAATGTGTCGATTTATGATTAATAACGATAAATGTGTCGGGTTTTAATAAAATCAAGTTTTATAATATTAATATATATTTTTATAATTTATATAAAAATATTATATTTTATTTTTTTAAGTTTGCAAAATTGGCAACATATACCCTTAGTTTATAAACTTTTACAACTTTAGTCCTTTATATATAAAGTATATATAATTTAAACTTTTAACTTTGAAACTTGGCAAAATAGGTCCTTATAGTTATAACTTTAGAATAATGACATTTTCAGCCCCTTTAGTTATAAATTTCAAAAAGTTACGATATATACCCCTATGCATGGAAATATTTGCAAAACAAGTCCAAAAAGCCATGCAAGCTTATTTTAGGATTCCAAATGATATTTGCAGGTTATAGCTTATTAGAATAAGCTAAAATAAGATGTTCTAACATAACAAAAGTTTAGAAAAAGGATTTGTTAGCTAGAAAATCAAAACGGGTCATTTTTAGGGTTTTAATAAAAAAACACATGGGTTTGAGGATTCAAAGCTTCAAACAAGAGTTTATATATGATCTTAAGAGTATTATGAACATTCTAATACAAAATATAAGCTTATGGAACAAGATCTTAGGCTTACTTGAGCTAAAATGGGTCGAAATGGGGTTTTCGGGTTCGTACGCCTAGTAATGACTTCAAGGCTTCATTTTTCTTGCTTCTTGGCTTCTATTATGAGCTTAGGGACTTCTCTTGATCTTCTATTGCTGCTATGGAAAGGCTAGAACTCCATTTGAGTGTGTGAGATGAGTTTGAGGGATGATTTGAAAGTGTTGTATGGTTCGGCTATTTATAGGGTGAAAACACCCTTGGTGCCCAAGTTTTCTTGGGGATTAAGGGTTAGGATCTATAGTATGATGACTAAGGATGCCTAGTGATGAGTATGGGAGGCTATGATAGTAGCTAAGCAAGGTGGAAGGTGTTGAAGGAGTGTTTGGAGGCCACGGCTAAACAAGGGTGACAAGGAGGTAACTTGGCCAACTTGGTGGCCAGGGGAGGAGGTAGAGGTGCTTGTAAGCTGCTTGGTGACATAAGGTTGATGTCATGGAGGTGCTTGGATGGGTGCTTAGTTTAAAAATGGGTAAAAATGGGTATCGGGTTGGTTTAGGGTTCGGTTTAGGGTTTTGGATTTTTAGATTGAGTTAGGGTTAGGGTTTAGGATAGATTAAGGTTTAGGATTAGTGTTAGGATTAAGGTTTAGGGTTTAGGATTAAGTTTTAGGGTTTAGTTTTAAGGTTTAGGGTTTTAAAATGAAATTAGGGTTTTTAGGGTTTTGTTTATGGTTTAGGGTTTTAGATTAGGTTTTAGAATGATTTAGGGATTAGGTTTAGGGTTTAAAAGTCATGCATTAAGTGCTTGTACCTTATACTAAAGTGATGGTAAAGTTTAAACATGATTTAGGAGCTTAAATAACCTAATTAGGTTTTTAGGCATTATTGACTTGTACATTGAGCTTAAATGAGTTGTACATTGACTTGGAGGGAAAATATGATTCAAATAT
Source organism: Tanacetum coccineum (assembly GCA_026074375.1). Classification (NCBI taxonomy): domain Eukaryota; kingdom Viridiplantae; phylum Streptophyta; class Magnoliopsida; order Asterales; family Asteraceae; genus Tanacetum; species Tanacetum coccineum. Next base: position 34,045 of record BQNB010061885.1, read on the forward strand.
TGTGCATTGTACACTTGTACACATGCTTTAAAGGCTTGCACATTCATTTTATATGTATACATTACATATAATTAGGGTTTTGATATAAACATTAACGTTTAATGCTTGTTTTGAAATAACGTTTTTAAAAGTACGTTAAATAGAGAATGTACTTGGTAAAATGATATTAAGATATAGACTTGACATATTAGGATGTTTACATGATGTAAACATAGATAGATATGGCATTGGTAGTGGTTGCGTGAGCTCGTTTACTTTAGAGATGCAAGTTACGTTGCATAATGAGATAAAGCAAAATTTCCCCTATATATTGGTGGTATATATATAATAGATGGATATTACGGTGCATCTAATTTAATAGATGGATATTTATATTAATGAAAATTGCAGGTTGTTATAGTCTCCCTCTCTTAAAAGAAATCTCATCCCGAGATTTAGTTGGATGCCGGAGTGGTGTTTGAAAACAGATGTGGATATTTGGCACGAATTTGATCTTCACGTTCCCATGTAAATTCTGGTCCTATTTTAGAGTTCCATCTTACTTTGATTATAGGAATATGACTTTGTTTCAGTTGCTTGACTTCTCGATCCATAATCTCCACTGGTTCTTCTACAAAGTTGAGTTTGTTATCGATTCGACGCTCTTTCATTGGAATGACAAGGGATTCATCAGATAAGCATTTCTTTAGATTAGAAATGTGGAAAGTACTATGGACAAGCTCTTTAGGAAGCTCTAGTTTGTATGCCACTAGGCCAATCCATTCAAGGATTTTGAATGGTCTAATGTACCGGGGGTTAAGCTTTCCTCATTTTCCAAATCAGATGACACCTTTATGAGGTGATACTTTCAACATAACATGATCTCCAACTTGAAATTCTAAAGGCTTTCGCCTTACATTGGCGTAACTTCTTTGCCGATCTCTTATAGCTTGCAAGCGTTGTCGAATTTGAACAATCTTTTCAATGATTTCATGGATTATTTATGGTCATGTAAGTTGAACATCTCTAACTTCGGCCCAACAAACAGGTGATCTGCACTTTCGACCATAAAGTGCCTCGAGTGGTGCTGCCTTGATACTGGCATGGTAACTGTTATTGTAGGAGAATTCTACCAATGGTAAGTGTCTTTTCCATCCTTTTCCAAAATCTATAACATAGGCTCGAAGCATGTATTTGAGTGTTTGAATGGTATTTAACTTTGTCCATCGGTTTCGGGATGATATGCCGTACTCATGTCTAATTGAGTACCCAAAGCACTTTGTAATGATTGCCAAAATCTGGATGTGAAATGACTGTCATGATCTGAAATGATAGATATTAGCACTCCATGATTATTTTTAAAAGTTTAGTAAATTGCGTTTAAGCAAAAAGGTATGCGCAAATAAGCTTAGGTTTTTGTAGAAAATTAAGGTAATACAAATAATTAAGTAATTAATAAATAAATAAAAAAAATAAAAAAAGAAAAGAAAGGGAGTTCGGCCGGTTTTAGGAAAAGAAAGAAAAAAAGGAATTTTAATAGGAATCAAATGCTAATTAGGAATTATCTAGAGTTAGTTTAGGTTTGGGGGCCTATAAATACAAAATAAAATCCCATAACCCTCCCCCTTGTGAGATCGGACGAACAACAAGAGAGAAGAAATAAAAATTAGGGTTTTTGCTTCTGTGAAGAAATCAAGTTCTAAGGCAAGTTTTAAATTAATCCTTGTTAATTATTAATCTTTAATCATGTAATAATTAATATGGTGGATAATTAGGGTTTCATTAAATCTGTAATTAATGATATAATAATCATGTTATAATGATTAGGGTTTAATTAGAAGCTTATGGGTGTAATTGGTTAGACTTAATTCGCGTTAGAATTTGATTTAGATTGGGGCAGAAATTAGGGCTGTGTTGTTTGGCTGATATCTCAATGATGGTAATAACTTTTGTTAAGTTTCCAGTGTCTATAACGTAGCTCAGAGAGTCTAGTTTTCAGAACATTCGGCCTCGAAGGTTTTTGAGTCGGGAAGGCATTCAAACGTCGGTTGCAAGAAAAGTTGTCAAAGCAGTAAATACGAGTCAGATTTAGGTCAGATTACGAGGTATAAAACCCCCACTTAAAATTTAAATTAGGATGAGCCCTTATACATGAGTTTAGTTCTATGTGTCTAAGTATGGTTTTTAGGTCTAAACTTTTTAGTGTGCAAGAAGATCCGAATTGGGACTGTTTTGAACTTTGATTTTCTTAGGAGTACTTGTGCATGTAAATTGC